>OX421496.1:14178627-14281127 GCA_949126835.1 Anisus vortex | reverse complement strand
GTTATTGATGTGTGACTAGTAAAGGACAACACACATGCAGGCAAAGATATATACATTTACACATATTACACACATACACGATTGAGACTGTCATTGCTGAATATATAGACTAGCAGGCGAGGAAAATCAGCGCTGCCATTATTTTCTTGTTAACTAACTACAGAGTTGTCTGCCTTAGATAACTTACTTTTCTTTAAAAAAAAACACAAAAAAACAACAACACGAAAAATAAAATGTTTAATTAGATTGCACTTACTCGCACTTTAGCCCTTAAATAAATGAATGCAAAGGCGTATCTGTGCCCTACTCTTTTCTCCAGCACCCAAAGAAAAAAAAAAAGAATTAAGATGAGGCTGACGAAAAAAGAAACAGACAACAAAAATCAACAGAATTAGTGTCTGGGTTAATTTTTAAGGTCGCCATCTTGCTCAGGCCAGTGTAAGTTTAATGGATGCGAGAATAAACACAAGTGAGTGGCGTTGATAAGACGCCCTGAGACGCCCCCACCCACCCACCTCCTCCACTTTCACACAATAGGTGGCGTTCATCTTAGGAGAAAAAGAGGGGAGGGGTAAAGGAGGGAGAAAGAAAGTAAGTTAAAGGAATATCACAAGTCACGAGACATTATATCCTGAATCAAAACAAAGCTTGAAATATCTGCCACATTCGTTCCAGTTTTATTTATTCCGCACCCCCACCCCCCTCCTTTCCACCCACACAATCAACTCGCACACACACCTCGAGTGTACCTAGACGATGCGGGTAAATAACCGACTACTTGGCTATTTAGCCGTTTTCTGATAATGTCTCGGTTGTTTTTTATTTATATATATTTGTAGTTTTTGTGGGTAAAAGCTGATATCGCGGAGAGTGCTAAGTTCCTCCGGCATAATAGTTCTACTTCTGTGGCTGTTCTATGTGTGAAAAAAATACAACAACAACAATGGTACAGCGTGAGTTAAGCTTGTACTCACACAACAGTTGTATTAATACAATCTAATACAAGTGGCAGGGTGTGAGGAGGGGATTCTTTTCAGCATTCCTTGCCTCGGTGTGAATTTATTTTGACCCCAGACAAAGTTGTTCTAGTTGGCTAAAATGTATAAGGTCAAGGCGCGTAGATTAATATCAACTCGGACAAAGAGCTACAAAACAGGATTATAAAACTAATTTGCATAGGCGGATCTATACACGAATGTTGGGGCGGCTGAGGAATGAAAGTGAATTTAGTTCTCCTTTAGATACAAGTGAAATATATAGGCCTGACACCTAATAAATTAGTTTTCGCCTTTGTGGGGTTTCCATGTCAGCGTTTGACTTGTTGATGCTAGAAGACCAGGAGATGCGACGCAGACGTCAACACCATGGAGACCAAGCTAAAAAAAACTTGGTCCAAAACATCTATGCACGGAGACAGCTATAGAGAAGCTAGCCAAGGACATCTATGCACGGAGACAGCTATAGAGAAACTAGCCAAAGACATCTATGCACGGAGACAGCTAGAGACACTGACCAAAGACGTCTATGCACGGAGACAGATAGAGACACTGGCCAAAGACATCTATGCACGGAGACAGATAGAGACACTGGCCAAAGACATCTATGCACGGAGACAGCTAAAGACACTGGCCAAAGACATCTATGCACGGAGATAGCTAGAGAAACTGGCCAAAGACATCTATGCACGGAGACAGATAGAGACACTGGCCAAAGACATCTATGCACGGAGACAGATAGAGACACTGGCCAAAGACATCTATGCACGGAGACAGCTAAAGACACTGGCCAAAGACATCTATGCACGGAGACAGATAGAGACACTGGCCAAAGACATCTATGCACGGAGACAGATAGAGACACTGGCCAAAGACATCTATGCACGGAGACAGATAGAGACACTGGCCAAAGACATCTATGCACGGAGACAGCTAAAGACACTGGCGAAAGACATCTATGCACGGAGATAGCTAGAGAAACTGGCCAAAGACATCTATGCATGGAGACAGCTAGAGACACTGGCCAAAGACATATATGCACGGAGACAGCTAGAGACACTGGACAAAGACATCTATGCTCGGAGACAGCTAGAGACACTGGACAAAGACATCTATGCATGGAGACAGCTAGAGACACTGGCCAAAGACATCTATGCATGGAGACAGCTAGAGACACTGGCCAAAGACATATATGCACGGAGACAGATAGAGACACTGGCCAAAGACATCTATGCACGGAGACAGCTAAAGACACTGGACAAAGACATATATGCTCGGAGACAGCTAGAGACACTGGCCAAAGACGTATATGCACGGAGACAGCTAGAGACACTGGCCAAAGACATATATGCACGGAGACAGCTAGAGACACTGGCCAAAGACATATATGTACGGAGACAGCTAAAGACACTGGACAAAGACATATATGCTCGGAGACAGCTAGAGACACTGGCCAAAGACATATTGCACGGAGACAGCTAAAGACACTGGACAAAGACATCTATGCACGGAGACAGCTAGAGACACTGGCCAAAGACATATATGCTCGGAGACAGCTAGAGACACTGGACAAAGACATATATGCACGGAAACAGCTAGAGACACTGGCCAAAGACATCTATGTACGGAGACAGCTAGAGACACTGGCCAAAGACATATATGCACGGAGACAGCTAGAGACACTGGCCAAAGACATCTATGCACGGAGACAGCTAAAGACACTGGCCAAAGACATCTATGCTCGGAGACAGCTAGAGACACTGGCCAAAGACATCTATGCACGGTGACAGCTAGAGACACTGGCCAAAGACATCTATGCACGGAGACAGCTAGAGACACTGGCCAAAGACATATATGCACGGTGACAGCTAGAGACACTGGACAAAGACATATATGCTCGGTGACAGCTAGAGACACTGGCCAAAGACATCTATGCACGGAGACAGCTAGAGACACTGGACAAAGACAGCACTTCCTGTTGAGATCTTGCTTGTGACCAATGTGCCCAGAATGAGAAGAGAGGTGGTGAAAATATATAATATAGGAATTGGGGGAGACATTTTTTCTAAAGAATATTTTTATTAGGCTATAGGCCTACATATAATTGATGTTTAAGCTGGACAGTTAAATAGCTTTGAGTTCATCGATAGATTGGAAAGCAGAAATAAAGAAACATACATTATGATACTTAATGATATAGATAATTAGATTGTACAGATAATTGGTGGGTTAACAATCAGGCAGATATAGATATACTGATTGATGGAAAGATAGTGTTTGTATTGATATACAGTTTGAAACAAATAATTGTTGTTGTTTTTTTCCAGACAGTATTTACATTTTTTATGGTAAACCTACAAAATATTTTCAAAATATTAAACGTAAATAGCAAAATACCCCCCCCCCCCCAGCTCACCTTCCGGTCCCTACCACCTTCCCCACTCTATAATATGATCCGTCTCAGTTGTTTTTACTTTCAGATCACGAGTTTCCCCCAGTTCTGTTAACGGGGCATGTAGAATTGGACCATTAACATGGTCTGTTTGTACTCCCGCGTTCCCTCAGCCCCCCCCCCACCCCCCCCCCCCCTACACACATACAAGTCTTTGGCAAAACCAACATCTTCGCGTGGAGCTTGCTGCCAAAGGCAACTTCGGCTGTCTGACGGAAATGCCCACTGCGCAGACACGAGTAGAACGTAAACGGAAATGATCCCCCCTGAAGGAGCAGTCGACAGGAGCTTTGAAGCGCGGGAATAAGCCAAGCAAGGGGATAAAAAACAACACCAGCCCTGGCAGGTATTTCAAGAAATCACCGATTGCCTGTCCCCCCCCCCCCCCCTCGCGCCCCCCTGCTTTCCTTTTCCATTTGGGACCTTTACCGTCGACGTATTTGTTTTCAAAACACGCGCGCCAGGAGGGCAGTGGTTTGTTTTCATGTCCGATTCGGCCCCCGGGGATGTCCGAAAAACGACCACCGGAACCTCCAGGAACTTTACGTAAGGGAGAGAAGTCTGGAATAAAGGAGCGGTTTAAGCTGCGAGTTAAATTTCTTTTAACTTTTGGTGCTCATCGTTAACATTGTAAAAAAATGTATCGGTTGAAAAAGGAAAAACTGAAATGATGATGTACTGGAGTAGGTGGAATTTGGCGAAATGTCGTGAGCAACTAAGCTCATTAATCGTTAAGTCGAGAACAACGTTACCGTAACAGCGAGGCGAATGTTACGAGCTGTTGAGTGGTGTAAAGTGGGCATATGCCATGACGTGTTGAGTGCCCCGTGCGCGAACTTTGGACCACTGGCTGCCCATTACGGTTAATTCTGTAACTAAAGACATGCCACAACAGTGTAACGGCGTGAGTGTAAGAAGCTGTTGATGGCGAGGGTGGGAAAAAAATGTGAGTGAATGGAATGGGGGGAAGGGGGGTGGTAAAGAGGGGGGTTGGGTGGATTCGCTTCCCAGTTAGGGTGTGGTTTTAATGTTTGGGAACGGGGTGGGGGTAGGAAGAGGGAGGTGGGCGGTAGTCGACGGATTCACGTATCAGAAAGTGAAAGTTTACTTCTGCTCAATTAGGTCACGTTTACTGAAACTGATAGAGAATGCCAGAGAAAGAGAAAAAAAATAAGGGAGGAGACAGTGAGATAGACAGACTGGTAAACAGGCAGACAGATAGTCAGATGAATAGACATAAAGACTGATATTTCTATATACATAAAGTATAGATTATATAGATAGACAGACAGACAGACGGCCAGATATATAGATTGATAAATACATAGATTTATAGATACATAGATAGATACATACATACATAGATAGATAGCTGAGATAAGAACAGAGAGAGAGAGATAGACTGGCCATACTTCGGACTCAATAATATTCCCAACTGCTTTTCTTGACCCGGCTGCCAGAATCCATGGCGGTGTAGTTATTTATTTACTTCCCGTCATGCATTCCGTTAGCTGAATGACGTCACTTCCCACCACGGTTGACAACTCTCCCAACAATTTCAGCTGAACGTTGATGCTATCAGCGATAATGTTCTGATGTTGAGTTATCAGAGTTCTCTCCCCCCCCCCCCCCCCTGATTTCGGCCATCGCTTAAGGCGGTGAAAAACACCACCACCACCACCACCAACCTTGGTAGTTTATGTCCACGGGAGATCGCTTCTAGTCCCACACTGACAGTCGATGTAAATATAGCTTTCAAGCTTGGATTGGCATTCCACCACAAATACCGCCGAAAATAGCCCAAAGCGCACCAATCGCGCGAATAGCCCAAAACGTATATTCAGCCAAAAGCAGAAAATAATTTTCGCTATTATTTATCTTTTTGGTTAAGGCAAAATGCTTTTTTTAGGGGGCTATAAATTATGTACTATACATTAATTAAATTGCTTTTTTTTGTTTTAAACTGTCTGGTCTAAATATTTATTTTAGAAATGTAAATGCCGTTAAAGTATTAATAGCAAGCTGTGGCATGTAAAATATTCAGAGCGCTATTCTGTTTCAAATTCAAATCACAATAGTGCTTTTAAAAAAAAAATAATTTGATCACTCACACACACGGCATACACACTCACACTTAGGCCTACACACATAACACATGCATAGACATTCACAGTATTACAGCCGCTATTCAAATTGTATGTTTTATTAATTTAACTGACCTGTTTCGAGAGGCCCTAAAAAACATTCACCAAGCCACCATTATTCTAGTTACGAAACACAGAAAAATCAACTCTAAAGACGATGCCAGATTAAAATGTAGGTCTTTTCTAAGTTAAGTATCGAATTGATCCATAAGGCGGGTGAACCAGCGTTCACCAGTTTTTGTGGCAACGGCATACTAGGGGATTGTGTGGCCAGAACAATGCCCAGCCGCCTTTACTTTACCCCAACTAAGGTCAGGTGCCAAAGCTGAGCTGGGTAGAAATACAACCCTTCACCAGGATTCAAACCCAGGACCTTCGGTATGCCAGTTGAACGCGCTGCCGCTCTGCCGCCGTGCCCCTGTTTAGTAGTAAACATTTGTAGGCCTATTTGAAAACGAAAACAACAGAAAAATTACTTTCATCCATAATAATTTATCAATAGCCAAGAAGACCACAAATAGACCGGTAAAGACATTAAAAACTAATTCAGACAACACCTTTACACAATAGACACACGTAGATAAAAATTCAATAAAAGAAAGATTTTTTTTTATTTCACGCCCCCATCCCCCGGTCCAACTTACGTATTTATTACTTAAATGCTTATAATCTATCTAACAATTGACTTGATTTACAAAAGTAAGACTCTGAAAATTATATACACTTAAAAATGTGTAGGCCTACATGCCTAATCAAAGAATACGTTAATTGTGGAAAGCATGGGTGAGGCCACGAAGGGCCGCCACATAAATTTGGCCCTTATAATCCTGCACAAAAACAAGACATAGCCACATAGTCACACACATACATACACACACATAGATGAAAGTCTGCACACACAAACACACAAAAACAAATACCCACATTCACACTCACACACTCACACACACTCACACACACATTTTTTCTGCATTCACTTCCACCTCCTCAATTGTTTTTTCTCCACCCCCCTCCCCCAACCACACCTTTCCCTCCCCCCCCCTCCCATGACTCCATAATGTCCACACATATCGTACCAATTAATCTTTTCATTACCGCGGACCCATAATTTATTTTTTTTTTTTTTTAATGGGGGACGGAAGGGGGGGGGGGCGGTCTCTAATGTAAAGGAATATTGTGCATTGTATTTTGGACACGGTACTGAAAGTTTTGGGCCCCCACGACGTCACATGCAGTAGCTTGACAGTATCACACACACACAAACAAACAAACAAACTAAATCACCATGAAAAAAAAAGAATAAAGGAAATAAAAAAACAAAAGAAAAACAAACAACAAGAGAGAATGTTGAGGGCGGTGCTTGTAGCTGCCAATCAAATTCCCCACAGTGCCAGTCAAAAAAGTATGGAAGCTCTCTTTTATCTTTACCGAGTTAACTGAGGATCTTCTAATGAAATGCTACATTGCACGTGCGATTGGGGAATGGGGTGGGGGAGGGGGTAGAAAAATGGGTGTAAAAATTGGACGGTTATTTATATATTATTTTGTATGAAATATTTTAATTAGATTATTTATAACAGAAAAAAAAGATAATTTTAGAATAGATATCTAAGTTATAAGTGTAGGGTGATGAAATATCGTGACGTTATAAATAAAATATTCCCTATCAGATCTATTGTGCTTCCAGGTTCATTCATTTATGTAGGCCTACTCCCAACATGCTAGATGATTGTGTGGCAAGCACAATATAAAGTCGCCTTTTCATTTCTAAAACTATTGTCAGTTACTGATCAGAGCTGGGTATGCAATAGAGTTTAGACAGTTTATCCTTCAGACCTGGGTTTAATAACAAAAGTTATATCTGGATTCAAACCTCAGACCATATGACAAATGAACACTTTGTCCCTAGACCACACAGTGCAGAAACTAAAACATATACTATTGTAAGTCCTATATAAAGGCAACATATAGGCCTACCGTCTTATCAGTGTGCCCACTGGGTACCAAAAAGCCATAGGCCAATAGTTGTGTTATACCTGTATTGTTTCATGCACAGCTATTATATCTGTAGTTATTTTAATTGATACAGACAAACATTCAGGTCACAAAGGTATCTTTTGTTTTCAAATAAAAGAAAAAAAACTTTCACATTTTATACTTTGAAATGGTGATAGGCATAACGTTCAAAGTCTTGCATTTTATTTTATCCCATTGACCCACACGTCCAACATAATGATTTCAATTGATGTGTGTAAGTATCCCATTGACCCACACGTCCAACATAATGATATCAATGATGTGTGTAAATATCCCATTGACCCATACGTCCAACATAATGATATCAATGATGTGTGTAAGTATCCCATTGACCCATACGTCCAACTTAATGATTTCAATGATGTGTGTAAGTATCCCATTGACCCACACGTCCAACATAATGATTTCAATGATGTGTGTAAGTATCCCATTGACCCATACGTCCAACATAATGATATCAATGATGTGTGTAAGTATCCCATTGACCCATACGTCCAACATAATGATTTCAATTATGTGTGTAAGTATCCCATTGACCCACACGTCCAACATAATGATTTCAATGATGTGTGTAAGTATCCCATTGACCCACACGTCCAACATAATGATTTCAATGATGTGTGTGTATCCCATTGACCCACAGGTCCAACATAATAATTTCAATGATGTGTGTAAGTATCCCATTGACCCACACGTCCAACAAAATGATTTCAATGATGTGTGTAAGTATCCCGTTGGACCAAATTGATCCATGGATCCAATCAATGTGTAGGCCGTCAAGAAAATTTAAACTTGGGACACTTTCTATGCCCCCTTTTGTCTGCAATTTCGCTGGTACTTCCGGGATCCCCCCAAGCCCCTGTTTGAGAGAGAGAAAGACACAATACAAAAGTTTACCTTAACGTGATGTAGGCACGCGATGTGTCTTCTGCTGTATCACAGGGAATTGACACCAAGGTTTAAGCATCCTTTAAATGTGGGGGCAACAATCCCTCCCCACCCTTTCTCCATCCTTTGTTTTACCTCCATTCCATACATACACTGCTAGTACTTAAACAGAAACTCATTCACCGCCCCACGCACCTTCCCTTTCTACGAACTCTATATCTCCCAGATCAGATCTTTGGAGCGTTTATCTTTGGGGCGAGGGCGGGGGCAGGGGGTAGGGGAGATCGTGTAGGGCGCCCTTGTTGATGATGAGATGCTCGGATAAGTCAGGGTGCATCTACCACAAACGGGCTCCTTTGAGGCCGTAAAAAAAAACTCACTCCCTCCCTCCCCTTCCCAGTTACAAAAGAAGAGGCAGATGTCTTCAGGGCCCGTGTTTATGTTTGTTCGATTCAGCTTACCTCCTCCACCACAGTGCCGGCCCCTCGCCCAACCCCCCACCAACAACAATGCTATCATCGTGTGTCATAAGTCCAACATACTTGAAAAATATTTTTGGGATTTTTTAATGTCCACATAAATCAATGCACATTGAACAAAACATACTAAAAATACAAAAACAGAAACAGAGACAGAGTATAACCGTAAAATAAACGTATACAATCTATTACTAATGACTGCAATTCGTCCATTTTAACATTTAGCGAAACTATAAAAATTGCATCGGCGTAAAAATGAAGAGAAATTATTAATATAAAATTGTTTATATAATAGAAAAACACTTACCCTAATAGAGGTGTTCTGATACAAATGGTAAAAAAAACACTTAGTTCTATGTGGATAAAAACATCAGTTCCATTTTAGGTGGATTCATTGTGAAAAAAAAACACCATGACAAAAACACTATACACTTTACTTTGATTGTTGACTTCTGTATAAACACACACTCACCAAACCGTATTTCCTATTTAACACACACACAAAAACACACACGCAGACCAATACACACACGCACTCATATACACACACAAAGACACTTTAAAGCTGGAAAAAAATGTGTAAAGTGCTCGAGATTGTTTTGGTGTGTTGTAAATAAATATCTAAAACTATTGAAGAAAATCTCATTGCAACAGCACGTGCTTGGCTCACTGTTGGGGAGACTGAACAGAGTTAAAAGAGCGTCCCTGACCAAAATATTTAGACAAATAGACTGCACACATTATAGGGTTTGCGTAAGTAAAGTGAACGTTATAATAGAGGGGGGGGGGTTAAGTAGATACGTCCTATACCTTTCCCACCCCAGGCCACAGTCATATACGTAGCCTACGTAAGAAGATTACGCGGTCGGTCACTCATATAACAGTATATATATTTTACCTTAAAAGCGAACGTTTTGTTATTTGAACAAGATTTTTTATCTATGGTTCTCTGATGTAGATCTAAACTCTAGACTACGTTGATGGCTCGAAAAAAAAAAGTGTAGAAATTCCTATGTTATGTAACTTATAGGCTAGTTGTATAAGGCGATAAAACAGTTAGACTAGTGTATCATGCATGACACATAAACATAAATTAAAAAGTGGGTCACGAAAAATAAATATATTTGGAGAACCCAGTCAGTCTACTTATCAAAAAGACCACAAAAACAACGTTTTTTTTAAAAAATAAATCCTCTATATTTGTATGCATTTGGTTTTTTTTTGGGTGTTGTCATTAGAATAATGCAGATTTTGCCCCTTCATCACCCTCAAAGAAAGGAAGATATAAACAAAAGCGAAGTTAATATAAATGGGCACAGTTAGAAATATACAAGAAAATATCACCGAAAGCCTTAATACAATATTGATATAAAGACCAAGTGAAGAGGTTTTTCTCAAAGGAACGAGATTTGAAATAGCTTCATACGGAGGTGACGTTAGAGAAGGGAAAAAAAAAAAACTCGACGCTATAAATCTATATTTAACCATTTTAAAAAAAATAAGAACCGGGAAAAGATTCAAAACACGTGACAATATTCATTTTTTCTAGTCGGAATCCTTTCTCTTACGTCACTTTCCTATGTTGCCGGAAATAAAAACATCTCAAATGGCTACGAAATTTGGATTTTTCCTCCGAAGAACACCCACATTTAAGTGCAAATATTTAACTAATTACTTAAAAAGTATCTTTAATATCTTGTATAAATGATTTTTACTAACATTCAGATGCTGATTACACTTTTTACTATCAAAATCAAATGTTAAATGAATTTTGATAAAAAGCTCTTCACTTGGTCTTTATTAAAAAAAAAAAAAAACGGATTGGCTATAATGGGCTTTATGCACAAGTATTTCAATAAGGATATAGCATTGCGCACCATAATGTGTAATAAAGAAAACAGATTTTTGGGAAATCGGATGTAACCATAGACTATAATATACATGGACCGCTTGCTTTAGTTTTTTATGCTATTATCTTCTGTTTTTTGCAATTCCCGATTCTAAATGAAGTAATTGTAATACAAGTTCCGTTTTATTAAATCGCATTTTTTTCGACTTTAAATGAATACTTGTAGGCCTATTAATATATCATTGACTATAATAAGATGGACCGCCTGCTCTATTTTTAGAGCTTATTTTCTTTTTTTCCGTGCGCACATCACAGTGATCTATAAATGCTTCAGCTCTGTACTACTTTCAATTTTAATTTTTCATTAAGAAAATCATGGAACTTGTATATCAATAACTTTATTTCCGGTATGGCAATTACGTTATTTAGAATCGGGAATTCCGATCATCAGTGTTTCAAGTCATCATATAGCAGAAATACCATAGACTATAATATACACCGAACATGAGTCTAAAAGATAAACTCCATACTTCTTCAATAAGTAATTATTTAATTTGAAAATTTACCTCCAGTAAGCCTTTCAATTCATCAACAAAAACTTCCTCATCCATAGCGTCCATATCTTAGTCATAGATTGACGCACAAAATTTCTAAAAAAATGGTGCGATTCAATAAAACGGAATATGTATTACAATTACTTCATTTAGAATCGGGAATTCCGAAATAAGCAGTCTTTCGAGTCATCATATAGCAGAAAAACTAAAGCAAGCGGTCCATGTATATTATAGTCTATGGCTGTAACTGATAACTCCAGAGAAAATGTTGTCGTAGATTAAACACCTATTTGTCGAATTTTCAGCTTTATGATAATGTCTCGGTTATCCTTTAGTCTTTTTTAGACGGTCGAATCGGTTGGTCGGTAAGTCGCCCTCAATAAACGTATAAAATTTTAAGGAGTCAGAAGTTAATATAAATGACAAGTTTATTGGTGGCGGTTTTTTTTTTTTTTTTTTCTTCATATTCGTAATGTCGTAATCTGGTGCAAACATTTCAAAACGATTTCAAACACTTTCGTAAAATAAGGCAGGTGTCTACAAATGTAGCATTGTTTAAGTTGTTGAAAAACAAAACAAGCATAAACAAAGAAAGAAAAAAAAAGAAATACAAATAAATGATCTGACGTCAAAAGTCACAGGTAAAAACGGTCAACAATTTTTCCACAAGTAAAGCCTACGGAAAAATCTCAAGACACACCCTGATAACCTGTTCATATAATAAATACTAATTCTAAGATAGGTAAACAAACAAACAACCCCCTCCCCCACCAAAAAAAAAAATTAACGCCAAACACAAATAAACTATTTTAAAAAAAAACAGCTCACAAGTTATAAATATTTTGTTTTAATTAAATGTGACAATTGTTTGAATAATAAAAGAAAGCGGATTGTTTGAAAACGAATAAAGTTACTTCAAATTTAAATATGTTTGTAAAAGAATAAAATACGCACACATATACTTAGGATGTTGTCCATTGTCTTCTCGTTTCAGTAGTATGGTCTAGACTCTAGACCATAGGTTCTCAACGGGGGCGATATCACCCCCCGGGGGGCGGTGAGAAGCTTTAGGGGGGCGCAGACATTCCCGGAGGCGATTGGGGGTCGGTGAAGGGCAAGTGGGCGGCACAAACGTACCTCAAATAATTTGAACACCTCAGCTATCTGAATCGATTAGATTTTGGATGAAATGTGATGTAAACGCAAGTGCTGCTAAATATCTGATATCCCCATCGATATCCCCCAACAGTATGTCTACATATTATTATATTAATACGAAATAGGAATCGCAATGACTTTTCGATAAAGTAGGGGTCAGTATTTGGCAAATATAGTGTGCGGCCGGTTGGTCCTGTGGTTGGCTCACCGGACAGTCAACCCTGCTGACCGATGACTGTCTCCCTAACATCTGCTAATATTAATGATATTTTGATCTCAGTTTTACCGAGATGTTCTTAATGTGTTTGAAACCATCAAAAAAGAGAATAATGAATATAAGCGGTATAGATAAGTTGTGATCATACAAACTGGGTAGTTATTGTAATGCTTGAAAGTATACATTAAAAATTATTTAGTCATATAATATTTATTTGATTTTCAAATTCTTTGTACAGTTTGATCATTTCAAAGTTATAAATTGTAAGCCATTTGTTTTATAAACGAAAAAAAAACCCAGAAATATTAGCTAAAAAAACGGGCTAATTATTTCCCTTTAATTAAAAAAAATGTTTCCACATTTGATTCAATAGTGATGACGAACAAGTTTTGTTTTGTAATATAACAAATATTACTGATTATTATACCTTAGGCTTTTGCAACCGAAATTGAAACAAAAATAGACAAATTGCTAGCAATCAGTGCTAGCAACACACCAGGCAAACGATTCACATTAATATTGATTTATTTAAACTTTAAACCTTTTGTTTAGGCAATTTTTTGATCTATTAATTCTTACAATATGTTTCCTTTTCAGTTTTTTGTTTAAGATAATTAAGCACACAAAAAGTCTAGTCCGCCTAAACAAATTGCGGAAACTATAGTCCAGACGGGCGGAAAGGGAAGGAGGAGTGGGCGCTAAAAGAAATTGGAGGGGGGGTGAGCGGAAAAAAATGTAAAAGGGGGCAATGAGCCGAAAAAGGTTGAGAACCTATGCGCTAGACTATATACTGTTTTTTATATAGTTTAGATAAGGAGAGGTGCTATTGGTCCAGAGACCAACACCCTTTTCAGCGTGGTGTTTGAGACCCACCGATGTCGGAATCACTCAAATATACACACCGCATGTTCATATTAAGTAATTAGTATTCAAAAAAATATTTCATAAAAACAACTAAAGGCCGCTGTGCTTATGCGTACGAATCCACAGACGTCTGTCCTTGACCTTGGCTCGCGGGAAGAGAAAACCCAGTTGGAGCCGCTGGGCGAAGACCCGGTGGTCGAGATTTTTGACCGTGATATCCATCTGTCCAACTGGAGTCAACGATTACATCAAAGTTATGACTCCGCGTCATTGCTGCTGTTGGAGTTTTTTTTCTGTCTTTCTTTCTTTTTGTTGCGTGGTGTTGTTTTGTTTTTCTCGTGCAACACATTTCGTCTGTCTAATTGACCGACTCTGTTCCAGGCTTATGTACGATTATAGACAATACAGACCCCGAGGATTTAGCATGTCTCGCCAAGAAAAAAAAAACAACGAAGCTTTAACGAGATTTATAAATATCCTCCCTTGTCCCCCCCACCCTTTTTTTTACAGTTACACTCACGGTCAATTAAATAATGTCCAAAAACAAATAACAAAAACACAACAAAAATACAACACACGACAACAACAAAAGGCACGCCAATGTGAAGGTCGTTTAGCTGATACATGATGTGGAGATCTGTGGGTTGAAAGTTGATATAATATATCGATCATGGCTGTTAGTGCGATAGATGCGCGAGCCAATAAGAGAACATTAAGTTACGTATGAAGATGATGAAGATTACGAGCGGAAAATTCTGAATTTATGAGACCGCGATTGGTGGGAATATTTTTGATACAGTGGCGTTTTTTACCCCCCCCCCCCCTTTTTTTTTTCTTCTTAACTTGGGGTGTGTCCCTAACAAATTATTATTGTAATCTTTTTTATTGTATTGTATTTATTTAGACTATTTATTTTTTTACAATTGTTTTTTTGGGAAAATAACTTTTTCCCCCTACGGTGAAAAATAATTTTCTGAGAATTTCCAGAATCGACATAAAATGTCTATAATATTGTGATCTTTAACTTATTTGAAGTAATTGTGAACAGAAAATTGTTTGGTAATTTAGGTTTAAGACCCTGCGCTTAAATAGCGTACCGAAGGTTTCTGGTTCGAATCTTGGTGAAAGCTATTATTTGTGCCCGGGTCTGGAAGGTGTCCTTGAGATTATTCATACTGAGACATTGTGCTGGCCACACAATCCCTTAGTATTCAGTGGTCACGGAAACTTGTGAACGCTATTACACAGGCACTATAGATCTAATTGGCCTGACAGGAGTATTTTACTACAATGTTACTTCACGCTTATGCTGAGTTCAAATTTTAGATCTGAACACTTTAGAAATATCTAATTTGAAACAAAATTAAACTTATACAATGCAAGAACAGGGGTGAAGAGCATGAAATGAGAGGGAAGGGGTGAGCAAGGGAAACATTATCAATAATATAGATGTAGGCATGTCCCCAATTTCTTCCTTGAAATTATTTGCGGGTGTTCATATCTCGGAACCTTTGTTTTAAGTTTTATCCGCAACATGACGATGCCATCCCATGTCAATGTGACATAGTGTCAAATACAACACTGTCACCGTTATGGCAATATTTTGTTTCGCACACACGCAAATGTCAACTGTCCTTTAGTCGCGCCATCATGCGTTAAAAGCAACAACAAAAAAAACTGAACTCTTTTAATTCCAACCAACTGGCGCGAAATGAGCATCGTCTGCCTTTACCGATCTGGAAGTAAAAGGAGGAGGGGCAAAAAAAACCTGGACAGTCTCAAAACCAACCGACGACAATTGTGAAATATAAAAGGCTCGTTAAACGCTGATCGTTGAAATAGTCGCGAAATTAGCATAATGAGTGGGCAGAGAGGGAGATAATAAGTCGTCTGAGATAACCCGAGATCGGAGTTCTCCTCCCCGAGCCGACTAATTGTTGGTAATTATCCCGGTAGCTAACGTCTTCTGCCACTGCTGAAGGTCACGGGTAAAAAGTCTGCAGACGACCGGCTCTTTTTAAACTGGTGACCCAGTGTTTAAGATGTTGCTCGCGGTGGACTGGCTAATTTTTAAGTCTCAGACAATGGGAATTCAGGCCGCGGGCATCAATAGTCCATTTGTGTGTGTGTGTTTGTGGGAGGGGGGTGAATTGTGCTGTTATTTGAGACAGTTAAATCCCCCTGCCATGAAATGAACAAATGTTACTTTAAAAATTTACGGCATCGATAGAAAGTGGAAATGTTACAAATGTGAGGTCATTCATTCGTTACCTTAGAATCCTACAATAATCAAATTAAAATACCTAAAATACGTAGTCTAACATAATCTGTTATAAATGTTAGGGTTAAAAAAACACAAGGATAAATAAAGTGGTATACCAACGGGAATATCCAGTAAATAGGTTACACTACATCAGCTCAAAATTTAATGGCTGGTTCAATATTGGACCAAAAAAAAATCAACAAGATTTAAATATTGGTCTAATACATTAGGCAAACATATTGCCTAATGTCGAAAAATGTCGAAAATGAAAATGTCGCCATGATTTAAATTTTGGTCAAATATTGGAAAGAAATATTGCCAAGATTTGAATAGTAAAGTATACTGGGCCATTTGACCTATAGAACCACTGAATCAACGTTCGAAGGCTTCTGTGATCGTAGCACTCTAGAGCAGGGATCGGCAACCTAATGCACGCGTGCCAAACTTGGCACGCAGGGCGATCTTCAATGGCACGCGAGAGACCTTCAAGAGGTTTTTTTAATTATTGATTTAGAAAAAACATTTTCCGGTTCAGAATGATGAAAACTGACTGATGAAACCTATGTTTCTGAATGACGTAGTGAATGACATTTTAGTGAGATGAACATGCATTGACAAGGACCACTGGAATGGATTTGCATTTAAACTGGACATATCTTGCCGTGAAATCAATTTCAAAACATTTAACTAGATGTACATCCATATATTAAGGCATATATTAACCCTTACAGTCCCGGGCGCGTATATAGCGGAACTGAAGGCAGCATAGATAGAAGTAGGTTGGTACCGGAAGGGTTAAGATAGATATTTAGGCTTTTTTATAAGTTCATCGAAGCACTCAAAGCGGACTTTTCTAATCAAAGGCAAGACTTTCAAATTGGACTAATTTTTTCATACCACATCAAGCCTAACTGGTTTGATCTTACTACAACTATTATAGATGTAGATGATATATTTTTTTTAAAGGAGGGATATTGGTAATTTTAAAATGCAGCAAATTGAATTTTAAAGATTTACAAAATGGGCATTCAAATATGCACATTTGCGGAAACAATCTGGAAGGAAGCTGCTTAGGAAAGTCATCTTCTCTTCTCAACTTCTAGGCATTTGCTCTTTTACTTTCAGCTTTTGGTTCAACTTACACGACTTGTGAACAGATTTTATCGTATCTGAAAGCTGTTTTAAGCATACGAAGAGGTCACTTACACTTGACCGATCATTAATTGATACAAACTAATTACATTTAAAAGAGTTTTTATGCTAATCTTCTTTGATTAAACATAAAAAAAGTAATTTTAAAACACATTTATTTGTATAATTAATTTAATACATATAAGAGACTTATTTTATAGCTCTATAGTAGGCTATGTAATTTTTGTAATTATTAATGTTTAAAAGATAAACTTCTTAAATGGACAAATAATTATTGCATGAAATTTTTATTTACAACTGTTTAAAGTAATTTTATCTTAATCCTCTACTCTAATAATTAAATCTTGTAATGAATACCATAATGTTAGATTTATATAAAGAAATAATAATTAATCAGTAATATTACTAAACATAACTTGTTTGGCATCACTATTGAATCAAATGTGGACACGTTTTTTTAATTATTGGGATATAATAAACCCGTTTTAGTTGTGCTAATATCTCTAATAGGTTTTTTTTTCTCTTATAAAAAAAAATACATCGTTTACAATTTATAACTTTGAAATGATCAAATTGGTAAACCGTATTTGAAAATTATATAAATTTTATTTGACTAAAGAATGTATATGTATATTTTCAAACATTACATTAACTATCCAGTTTGTATGATTACTGAGTATGTATTCGACTTAACGATAGATTTACAGATATACATATTATTATGGTCTTAAGTCTAAACAAATGAAAGGAACTTCTCAGTTAAACTGATATCAAAATACAACTAACATTTTCAGGTGTTACATCCTCATCTTGACTAACAAACGATAAGGTTAAGACAATAAATTATAATGCCTAGTAATAAAATATTGTATTTGTTATAAATGCAAATAAAAAGGATGATAATCACGAACACGTTAACTTTGTATTAAATATAAAACGCTTCAACCATTTTCTCTATTTTGGTTTTGGCCTTGGTCTTGCAATGGAGTTAAATTAATTGTATAATAGTAGAATAGAGCAGGTTGACTTTTAGGCTGTTGTCACTCTGAATGATTTAGAAATTCTAGTTTGGCACACTGTGAGCAAAAGGTTGCCGACCCCTGCTCTAGGGGACTGTGTGGCCATCGCAATGCCCAACCGCCTTTACTTTTCCTTAACTAATATCAGGTATCCATCAGATTTTAGGACATCATCCAGACTACTGGAAAAAATCCTACTCTTCAAGACATATTGGGCATATATATCACTAAGATTTAAACAATGAATCCAATATTGAGCAGATATATCACCAAGATAAAACGATTTATCTAATAGTGTGCAGATATATCAGCAAGATTTAACAAGTATTCAAATATTGGTCAGATATTACACAACGATTGTAAAAGTTGGTCCGATTTTTGCAATTTAACTTAGTCATCTTTAAAAAAATTGTCAAAATATTGGTCAGAGTAAAGTGCTAACGTAAACAAGACCAACAATTTAGCCGATTAAGAAAGTAATAAAACAAAGAGTTATGTGTCCCCCAAGGGTGAATTTCGATGTCTAGTGACGCTGTTTGTCTACGTAGACCTAGAGTTGTTTGTTATTTATGTTGTAGTTGTTTTCAGTCTATTGTTGGAGATCAATATTTTATCTAGATTAACGTTAGTTTTGATTTTTTCCTTTTCTTCAGGTGTAGTTTCGTCACGTGACCTGGTGTCACTGTCACTATGAGAGTCACTCAGTCTAATACAGGGGTTGGGGTGGGGGTGGGAGGGGGCAATGCAGATCCTCGTTGAGTAAATTGCGGCCCTCGTTGACCTATTCAATTTTCAAACAATGACTTTTTTTTTTCTTTTCATACTTTTTATAATTGACTATGACTTGTCTACTTTACATAATACTTAGGCCAAATACTTGTGTATAATATGTAACCGTAGTAATAAACTAAAATTTGAACTTGTGTGTTCAGTAATATTATTATGTAGTGGTATAACTCAGCGCTCTCTAACAGTTTCTGACTCTCTGACTTAAAGCAAACAGGACGTATACCGATACCAAATTTTGTTTCACATAGAAATGAAGAGAAAAGGATATATCTGTTCCCGGGTCCTAAACAAAGTCCTATTGCTTTTGGTACATTAACATCGAAAGGTCCTGAGTTCGAATCCTGGTTAAGGCTAGGATTTTTTCCCTGAAATCGAGGGTGTCCCTGAGTTTACCAAGCTCTGGTGGGTAAAGATGGCTGGGCATTGTGCTGGCTACACATCCCCTAGTATGCCGTGGCCACTGAAACTGGCTTCACCAGCCGTATGATCAATTTGGTCCGACGGGTAGTTTACTCCTTTTACTACTTAAAATTGAAATGGCTGTTTAAAAAAGCTTGAACACCGCTTTATAAATAAACACCAAAGCAACTCTATAATACAATTTACCTCTCTTATTTATCTTGCTAAGAGAAGCCAAATGGTGTACAAGTACTACTAGGAAGTTGCTGAGAAGGGAAGTTGGTATTGTCGGTAAAAGAGGGACGTCCTTCTGTGAATGCCGGTCCTTTTCGTGGATACCGTCGGTCTCGGAATACGGTATGCATCAGCCCAGTTCCGGATACGTAAGTCCCCCTCAAATTTTGCAACAATATTCACGCCCTCCTCCCAAGGTTACTCTTACTCTTACCGTTTTATTCATTGAGTGGATCTTCTATTATCTTTCTTGGTATTTATTGACAATACATGTACCAAACGCTTACACGAAAAATAACAAAATAACAACAACAAATTAAAAGATTAATAGAAGAATAATAGCCCGGGTTGTCCAATGAATGGTAGCTAGTGGCCTACTGAGGTGTTCGCTTCTGGTCAGTATTGGTCTTTGGTGGAGTGAGGTAAACTATCAATTTATTGAGACCAATTCAATATGTTCTAATAAACGAGTCTTCAAAAACTAAGGTCGTATACCAAGTAGAATGAGTTCCTAATGAGATATTCTAAAGCAGTTGTATACCAAGTAGAATGAGTTCCTAATGAGATATTCTAAAGCAGTTGTATACCGAGACCCACTGTGTGTGTGTTTGATTTCGGCTCTTTATTACACGAAAAACTCCGAATGCGGTTCTCATTGAACTTATGCGTGTGCACCTCTGGTCTTATATACATCAGGGGGGGGGGGGGGTGATGGTAATCACGAGATACACTTTCCATCTAGGCCGAGCCGAGACCGAGTGAGGTAACGGATGATTTTACTTGGAGGGCCGAGACTACATTGTGGCTCACAAACTTTAAATGAAAAAAAAAAATAGACATAGTGTCATTGTGTAAACAACAAGAAAACAAAAAGAGAAAAAAGAAAATAAAAAACCATTGTTCTTCAAACAAAACAACTGCTTAACCTTAACCCCCTCCCCTCGACCAGTGACGTCAGAATAGTGAGTGATTATGATCTTGAGCACGGACTATAAAAAAACAAAACAAAATTTAATGTTACTTTTCTAATACATCAGCCATCTTTCCGCTAGATGGCTACAGGTAATTCTTCACTGATTTTGTTTAACAGATCTAGTCTAGATCTAAAGGAAATTGCACAAAACAACAACAACAACTTAGTTCACCAAAACTATGAGAATTGTTAATGGATAACAGGTCACTAAATTATGAGTAATTTAAATTGATTATAATAAGTCATTACACCGTAAGGTGCTTTATGGTTGCATCAACTGCAGTTGAGTTATTGAAAGAAAAGTTTGTACAGGCAATTCAAGTCTCTACAAGAAAGTGATACCGAAAAATAGAGATCTGATGTCGAACAGTGTGTGTTTGTGATGGCTTAGATGAGGTCAAGTCTTGAATAGATTCGTTTCTTGTCTGGAAGCAATTAAGGTGTTTCTTGGTGAAAAGAAACCACCAAAATTTGCCCTGTATTGAATAACGAGAACAGACTATTGACCAAGCCAAAGTTTCTGAATGAAATAGCGACACATTTCAGTGAGCTGAACTTGCATTTACAAAGACAGGGTCAAACAGCACTTGAACTGTTAGACCACTGGAATGGATTTGCATTTAAATTGACCATATATTGCAGTGAAATCAATTCCAAAACATTTAAATACTTTAGTATTTAAAAGCTTATTAAGATAAATATTTTTTTTTTCAGAAGAACATTGATTTACTCAATGCGGAGGCATCTAAACAATGGCAAGACATTCAAATTCACGGACATTTTCATACTTCAGCAAGCCTGACTAGCGTGATATTACTACAATCTACTTATCTGGACATTTTTTAAGTGAAGTAAATTTAAAGATGTTAAAAATGCAGCAAGTTAGCAAGCAGGTTGAATTTAGACTTAAGACTTAAACTATTGATACAGTAAATGTTTATTTACAACTGTTGAACATAAATAAATTTTCTACCTCTAATTAAATTTTAAATTTAATTTGTATAAAGAAATAATAGTTAATAAGTAATTTTATTCAAAATTCAAAAACATAACTTGTTTGTATCACTAGAATCTAAAATGGAAACTTTAGAATTGAATTAAAGGGAGATAAATAACAATTAAACATGCTTCTTTTTCGTTAATGTTTCTAATGTAAATCTTTTTATTTTTGTGTACAAATGAACAATTTTAACATGATTGAACTATAAAAGATAGTTGAAATTTATATAAATATTATTAAACAAAGAATTTATATGTACATTTTTCAACATTACATTGACTACCTAGTGTATATGACTACTTCGTATCTCTTTCACTTAACAGTGGTGGTCATCTCAAAATTTGTAAATTGAACAGTAAATGTAAAGGAAATCTCTGCCTGAGATCCCTTTAGTTTTGCTAAATCGAAATAATTATTATTGTCTTCTATCCTTTCTTAGTAATGTTTATTCCTTCAAAATGTATTACATGTTATTTAATTGCTATTGCCCATGCATTTATGGCATATGAACTCCTTTAAAATAAAAGTTAAAAATAGGCCTATAATAAATTATTAGCACGTGGCGCCAGGTGATGGAATTATTTCTTGACAACTAAATAAAATTTATAGACATGAACTAATTGTGTGAAAGTGGAGTAATATAATTTTTATTTGCAATAAATGCAACAAAAATAAAATGATAATCACACAAACACACTAAATTGTCATTATATATAAGCTTATAACACTAAACAATTTTTCCTATGAAGCTCCTTTGATTTTGGTCTTGGTCTTGCTACGTCGCTAAATGGTCTTATAAAAAGGAATTAAAAATATAGTGGAGCAGTTTTACTTTCAGGTTTTTGGGCACGCTGAAAACTTTAAAATTTAAATAAGGACACTATTAGACTAGTAGTTTCACGGGCTAAGGGAAATAACTTACATAATACTTTATTATTTTAATGCTTTTATTTTATCCTCCCTTTTTGTGCGTTTTTTTCTTCTTCCATAAAACATAATTTTTCACTAATTATTTTTAGGTGTATTTTCAAAGTATTCGTATCTTTTAAACAGAGCACAAATAAGAATAAATATAAAAAACAAAAACACAGAAATATTATTTTGAATGTATATTTATAAACGTTACTTTTCTTTCATAAAGGTTATCATATTATTTACAGAATAATTCATGTGAAGACCAGGCAAGTGACACACATCTGTTTTGATTTATATGGTAATGGTAATTTATATAGCGCTTCTATCCATGCTATTTTAGCATGCTCAGTGCGCTCTAGAAGACTATTAATCTGTGAGAGGTTTCACTGCTGCCGTTTAAGCGCATGTGATAACAACTCAATATTAACGTCATCTAGTCCCAAAACTCCTGTAGGGATCTGCCGGTGGCGGGGCTCGAACCCTCGACGTGTCAAGTGGTTTTTTGGTTGACAGTCTGGTGAGCTAACCGCTAGGCCAGCCGGCTTCACAAACATGATGTAATAATTATTTTAAAAACTATGTTTCGATTAACAAAATGATTTAAATGAAACAAATATCTAATGCTGATAAATTGTGACAATAAAACAACACTTAAAACCAAGTTGAAATCTGATGACCATGGGGGGACAGGTAAGAGTATAGGCTTAGCTGTAAGACAACTAGCCATGGCTAGAAACAAGGATTGTGAAACTAGCTAGATTTCCCAGTCGCCCAATTTGGAATGAGGATTTTGGGTATTAAAATAAAAGCAGAAAAAAACAAATGTTTATTGTCTAATTTCATAACAAAAATTCGCCGAACATTTCTTTCCATTTCCAGTTTGTATTTACATACTGTGTGCAGGTTAACTAATTACTAAGCTGTTAGATCCTTTTCCTGATAAAAAAATGTAAATGAATATCTGCCAAAATTTAAAGTTTGATGCTTTAGAAAAATTATATTTGCTTTTCAATTTATTTAAAAAATCTATTTATAAACGATTAAAGAATATCTAATCTACTAAAACTAAAAGAATTAACAGTTCAGAAATGCATGCTTTAGGCATATTTTTCACATAATTTAAGCCATTTAAGTTGATGGGCAGCTAGATCCAACAATTTAAAAAAAATATCCCAAGATTTAAAAAAAAAATGTTTCAAGTAGCTTCTAAGGATTTTCTTTGTGCCTTCTACAGTTTTTTTGTTCTTTTACAAAGAAAATTTTTCTGTAATGACATGTAGTGACTGAAACTTTTGCCACTGTTTTTATTTAAAGTATAACAAATAAAAAGAAAATTCACTAGCTTTTTTAAACCTTATTAGTCACTTTTCCCAACCTGTCACAAAAACTCCCAAGCTGTATAAGCCCTAATACAAAAATTCTTGTCTCAAGACTAGAACCACCCATTACATTTTTGAAGCCAATCAGAAGTTTCTTCGGGAATAGTTATGTCTTGTTAGTAAACAAAATTTACAAGTTAACAACTGTATGTAAAAGTTATATTTCATGACTTATTTCTCATTTATAAGTTTTGTACACATACACCATGTCAGGAAGATAAAAAATAAATAAAAACTCTCTCCAAAATGCCCCAGTTCAGAATTGTGCAATCCTGAGCTATTCCTTTCTGCGAATCCTCCACCAAGGGTCAGCTCGATTGGGCCGTTTTAAACTCTGCCATACACCTCAGCCCTTTTAAGAGTCGTCCCAGCCCATGTACCACCTTTCAATCTCCCTCTCACGAATCGGCAGTGTTAACCAGACTGCGTGGCCACAACGCATAAAGGGGGATAATTAAATTATTGTCACCAGTACAATAGTAGTACTAATACTAGAGCTGGGTAGACTCATGGAACACACTCTGGATTCCAGTATTTACCAGTATTTGAACCATGAAAATGTCAAGTTCTATACCTCCATGCCTCATAATTATAAATGGACAAGTAGTAAATATAATTACATCTTATATAAACTACATCACCCCCCCCCCCCCCACAACTATAGTGAATATCTTGCACAGTTTGTCTTTGTAATATTTCACACATTACAATATAGTCTATTTATACATATTTACAGAAATTATAATTTATACCTGGATAAAAGGAAAAAAAACTACAACTATACTTCTCTAATTAAAACTTGTATAAATATACACTTTAACTTTAACATAATAAAAAAAGAACAACCATAGGAAAAAGAAACTATTTCTGTCTTTGCTGTAACATATACACTAAGACAACTCTACCAGTAACAATAGAACTGACAAAATTATCATCATTAAGTTACATCCCTTTGAATTCTTACTTTCAATGCCAACACTTTAAATATCCAATCAAATTAAGTCACGGTAGTCACGGTCTTAGGAAAAACAATTATAACTATAAGAAATTGTTGTAATTTTAAATGATAGCAGATAGAAGAACTTTTCTCAAAGTTATTACTTTGTACCAGAAAGAAACAAAAACTTGTCACCATATTAGAGATATTTAATTTTTAATAAAGCCAAGTCATAATTTTAACAAGAGCATATAAAGATCCATGCAGGATTTCTTATCTCATAGTAAGGCATTTGTTTGGTAATTAAAATAGTCTTCTCACCTGTTTTTTTCACTGAAAGAATTTATGCAAATCAATTTTTATTCTACTAGAAAAAGAAATGATAGTCTTTTAACTAACATTTAAAAACAAATATAATCCTATTTTTTGTTAAAAAAATCCAAAAGCAATCAATACAATGAAAATGTTATCAATATGCCAGGCTACCAAGTTGTATCTTTTCTTCTTACTTATACTATAAATAATCATTCCAATAAAACTTTACAACTTAGATTTCTATAAAAAAAACAAAAACAACAAAAATTATTTAACCATTATAATGCTGAGCTGTTAAAACTTTTCTATTTCATTTTTTTTTACAAGTGTGTCAAATTAGATTTTTAAAATCTGTCCAATTAAAAATCTTGCGGAATTCTGTCAAACATTGACATACACATGTAGACAAAAGGTAAATAAATATCTAATAAATTAAATATTAAATATGCCCAAACAATATATTTTACATATTTTTTTTACCAGTCACCCATTTTAATTAAAGCAGCTGCACAACTCCAGCAACAAATGTGTACAAATCTAAATTATTCAGAATTGTTTGCCATCAATGTAAATTTTACGTCCATGTACAAATATTAAAAAAAAAAGTTCAGAGATTAACTGGAATATTAATTACGTCATCTTAAATGTTAACACACTATTTCCATTAAATAATCCCTGCATCGTTCTCTTATACTTGTAAATAGATACTCCTACATTTTATATGTACAAAGATCCCTTTTGCTTTTAAGTATTTATTTTTTTCTCAAAATTTTCTGAACAAAATATTTTTTCTTGGGCATCAAATGAATACACAATATAAATTTAAAAAAAAATCTTAAATTAAACATGGGAATAAAAAAAAATCATGTTATTTACTTTATTTAGAATGATAAATCATTTTACTTTTCAGGTTTACAATTCTTATTTTTTTATTGAGATTCAGAGTGAGTTTCTGGGAATCAAGTAGTTCATTTTGAAAGAAATGTACCTATTAATTATGCACAAATTTCATATACTCTAATCTTCTAATCTGAATATCCCCATTGCTATTAATAGCAAAAAATGTGTGACCTAAGTTTATGTCTCATTGTTTAAACATTCATTAAGAATCCAAGTAATTTACCTAGGACTAGGAGTATAAATTGAGAACTGAATTAAAAAAAAACAATTGCAAGATAAGAAATTATTTGTATTCAATCATCAATCAAATGTAAACATTTTGTTTATACAAAAATAACAACATTCTAACAAAAAAAAAAGGTGTTGACATGTCACATTAAAAAACAAATCATATTCAATTAGAACCAAATGTTTTCAATTACATTAATCGTACACAATTGGGCCAGCGCTACTTTTAAATGTCCTGTACAAAGACTGTTTCCTGGGGGTAGAGTCCTACGTCCATCAGTGTTGTGTTTGCATCCATCTGTGACAGTTTGCGTCTTGGGAAGTTGGTCACAAGCTCATATTTGTCAGCAGGATAACCTTTAGACGCACACAGCACAAACAAGGCCTGGAAATAAGTATTGGAGTGTCAAGTTTATATTTTGTCTTCACTTTCTAAATATTCAAAGGCAGCTTAAATTATGTTATGTAAATACAAACTAAATTTTCCAGTACCAGCCCAATCTTTTCAGTATTAATTGCAGATATTATTTTACCATAAATACAGTGGGTCCCATGTTATGTTTAACAAAACGTATTGTTCTTAAAAAACAACAACCCAGTAAATAAATTTTAAAGCAAAGAAAAAAATTGGTCGTAAGGTGGCATTCTGATTTTCTTTCTTTAAAATATCTACCATTGTAACTTGTATATGCACTTAGGCCTACATGGACCAAACTGGATGATGGAAATCTATCTGCCTAGCAGTGGAAGGGTTAATAAAAAAAAAAACTTGTCTCAAGTAATTTGTACAAGGGTCAGTCAAACCTTACCTTCAACTTAGAAGAGTGTGGCAATTCAATTTGTTCTCTTTTGTTTTCTGGATACCTGACCACAATTTTACTAACTGGATCTGTACAACGCAAAGAATAAACAAAACAATTAACACTTTAAATGTTTTTTGTAAGTCTTGAGCTTTTCCCAAACTTGAAATCAAATGCTATTATGTATAATATTGTATATAACAAGAATAGTAAATTCCAAGAGACAGGAGGAAGTTATTTAAGAATATAATACAGACTTAAAATGCCTTAAAAATTCTAAATTATTTATATTAAATGCGCAGCTTTATTACAAAATTAAAATTGTAGTCACATTTGTCTACATATGACGGTAATAACCGAATCCACACCTTTAGGGTCTCCCCAGTACATTTTCCAAGAGTTGGTATCGTCAGCTAGACCGTCAGTCTTGTCAGCACCGCAGTCAAAGGAAAGTTGAGAGCTGCAAGGTGACTCATCCAATGTGCAGACATCTGGGGTGCAAACCTCCGCCTCCCTAATGCCAATAATGTCAATGAGGGAATTGTCAATATTTACTTCCAGCGGGCTATCACGCCCTGTGTGGTGAGAGGAGGAGCCAGCCCAAATATTTTGCCTGGGGCTGGAGCTAGGGCCGGCGCTGTCTAGATTATACATGTCCGAGTTACTTGACGAGAGTCTGGATAAATTACTAGTCGATGAGTGTGCTGAGGATAGAGGCTGGGAAGATGATGAGGGCAACTTGCTGGGAGATGGTCTCAAAGGCTGCTTCAAACGTTCTCGCTTGGGGTTTGTTATTTCTCTGCTTGTTGAAGCAGACTGTTTTGAAATGCTGTGCTTGGATTTCGGGGAGGAATGACCATTGGATGACCCCGGAGGAGTGGAGACGATGATGTCGTCCGAGTCTGAAAATGTCTCCACATCTGAATCTTCCAGTAGCTCTGCTTCAGAATCAGAGTCAATGTATTGGGGTGAACTAGGCTTGGCTTGGTTTTCTACAAGGGACGCTTGAATGGCCGCCTCCATCTGTTCCTGCTCTGTGGCATCAATGATAGACGGCTCCTGTAAATGCACAATCAATTTATCTTTTTTAATATACATAGTAAATATTTTATAAAATACTTACTTCATTAAATTAAAAAAAATTTTTTTTTAGTAATATTAATAATATAATGGTTTGTAATGTGTAAAATTCAATCAACCATACAGTTCAAAAAAATAAGTTTGTGTTTCCAGGACATATAAATTCATCTGAGCATGTTCGGCCTAGATTGTGGTGAAATTAAACTCATTACAACATATGAACTTTCCCCATTAAAACACAATGTTACAGTGTAATTTCTCACTTCACAATTTAATGACAAATGTGTATACTGCTTACCCGCTTCAGTCTTTTAGCAGGTGGAGATGTCAAGCCAGAATTAGGAACTGGGCTCTGACTGAGAAAATGTTTGGCTGTGGAAATAGCATTTATATTTCTGTAAAGTAATGTGCATTTCTAAAAACAACAAATCTTTGTCCTGCTGTTACTGATATGCAAAATATTGAACACTTTAACAAGAGTTGCATATTCCTTTTTTCAGACTTTTAAGGTTTATAGATTGATACAAAATAAGCCGCTAGTATTCGGTGGTCATCGCATAAAGGATTGTGTGGTCAAACGAATATTGGGTAACCCAATCAGTGCTGGGACTTCTCCCAAGAACATTCCCACCCCACACACATTTGTTCGTATTAAAAAATAGCGTAAGCTTCCCACAAAAACTAAACTTTATAGTGAAAACATAAGTACTGTTATATACTTGTGTCTTTCATCTACGGCCTGGTTTACTTGGATATTATTCACTCAAGGCACTTGATGAAAGTTTAAATAATTTAATAACTGAATTTGTATGTACAAGTTTAAAATATAATTCTGATGCAGGTTTGTTTTTTCACAATGAATGAATTGATGAATGAAGAATGTACACAATACACTGGCAGACCATAATAACTTGTATAGCACTATTCAAAACAACAGCTAATACACTAATGAGCATCTTATATCTTATATATAGGATGAAGTACAGAAGGTGGTAAAAGGAAAATTCCTGAACATCTCATAAGATGGTAGGAAAAGATGTGCTAGAAATATTTATAGAGCACTACAAAAACAGTTTTGTCCACACAAATAATCTCTAAGTTATATTTTAACACTTTCTGTCCGTAGTTTTTTTCAGGTTCTGCCGGAGTTTTTTTTATAGACAAAATGCGTATGTCATAAAAAAATATTTTAATACCGTTTTTTTAATTAAATACACCAAGTGTTATATATCAAACTAAAGGTGAATAAATACTGAATCTAAATAAATATCTTTTGTTCTGAAATTCTTTGTGTAAATAATTAAAAAAAAAAGAAAAAATATTAGTAAAAATTTAAAAAAAAGAAATTTTTCTAGTAAAAATATTTAAAAAAAAAATTGCTAAGTATAAACTATAAGAAGTATTGTAATAAATCCACGTTTATATCAATTATATACTATTAAGCTATCAACATAATTACACAAATTAACAGGTAATCCTTTTAATTAATGCCTGTTACCGTTTGAAAAAACAGATAAATATATTTTCCCATTTCTTATTAGTACTAGTACTAGGCCTAGGAGTGGTTATATTTTCAGAAAATAAATATTTTGTTTTTAAAATAAGGTACATGTTATATATCTAAAGATTAAACAGTGTACAGAATAAATTAATGATGAAAAAATCGGAAAGATTGAAGTAGTTGATGGCGCTTATTTTTCATCGGTTTATCCTCCCGACTCGATGTAGTCTTAGACTGATATAATTATTTTTTTTTATTCTCAATTGTATTTAACGTGTGTCTATAATAAAATCCGATAAGTTTGTATCATTTCTATTGAATAATGTCTTCAAAAAATCCCTAGCAGACAGTATTCTAGATGAGCTTTACTAGGTCCTCCATTTGTATACTGGTGACCGTCGTAACAAATCAATAATCACTATAAACAATGAAAAAAAAGCATAAAAGTTTGTCGAATTCCCTTTAAACTTATGTTAAAAAGAGTTTTCATATCTAAAAATAGTCAGAGGAAGTTAAAATTAATTTTAGAAAGCTGGTTTGGATTTAATAGCGAAACAAATAATGTTACCCAAATAAACGCCAATGGCGTTCTTACGGCAGAATAGCACTGCCGATCAACTCCAGTGGCGTTCTTACGGACAGAAAGTGTTAAATATAAGTAAATAACTCTAAATGTATTTATAGATACAATTCCAAATATACAATGCATAGAGTAAATCTTTTTAATAAGCATGCCATGCACAAACAACACATTAATATTGCTTATATTCTATGCTATACACATATAACACTAATAACAAGAAAGGACTAACCCAGTTCACAAAACACATCGCCATCAGGAATCTTCGTCCACACAATTTGACTTTCTCCTGTAAAAGAAAAACAGCATTGTAGTGTCAGAGGTATACAAATCCCTGAACCAGGTAGGTCAAACATAATAAACCAGAAAGTAAGCTAAAAAAAACACAATTCAACCATGTCTTTCAAAATATTTATATATATATGTATAAATTGCATGAAATTTAAAAAAAAAGTTAATCCTGATAAAAAACCATTAGTGGCTCATAGTGGATCTCCAATAGCAGTCTAATATTAGATTTGTAAAAGATGACATTAAAAGTGTTCGTTTGAACAGTTATATTTTACTGGATATTTATGTTATATATGTTATTATAATATAAGCAGCATGGAAATAAAACTGTGTTTTATTATCCAATTGTATAATAATCTAACAAATTTAATTAACAAGCCTTGTATAAGATTAGAAGAGTGTGTTCTAGTTACCAGTGAATGGATCAATGACTGCCACATAAGGCCACTGTTTCAGTTTGTAGAACTGCATGAAGCGTTTCCCTTCTTCACTGTCATTATATACCTGGGGAATCATATGAGTTTTAACAAATAGAAACAAATTTAACAGATATACAACAAAAAATAAATACATCTACAAAACACATGAAAGCAACTATACAGTTTATTTACAACTTACAGCCTGACATTTTATTATCACTTTCATCTATCCCATAACCCGAGTGAGGGTCATTGGGGCACCATTTTTGACAGTTGGACAATTTTATGTCTCGGTCCTGCACCGCCCTCTGGGAATCAGCAAGAGACAAGCCAGTCACCTCCTTGAAGTCATCCTCCCATAATCTCTTCTGCCTGCCTCTCTTTCTTCCACCCTGCACTGTGCCCTGCAAGGTGGTTTTCGCCAGGCCTTCGGATCTTAACCCATGCCCGTACCATATGAGTATTTTGCATTTAATGGCGTTGAGTAGATCCTTGTGAGGGCCGTTGACGTTGGTGATTCACTCATGGACATCCTCATTTGTAACGCGATCTTTGTAGGGGATGTTCAAAATATTACGGAGACATCTCATTTCCAGGGCTCTGATTCTTCTCCGGAGATCTGCTGTAAGTGTCCATGTTTCACAGCTGTACATAAAAACTGCCATCATCAGGGAGCGCATTGGTCGAATCGAGTAAAGTGAGATTTTCTTGCTTCGCCAGATGTTTTTTAGCTTGCTAAGTGCAGCAGTTGCAGTTGGGCTATTCTATTATATACATTTTATTATACCAGCTGTATAGACATAAAGTTGTTAGACATCTCCAGTTATCAACTAGTTCACACAACAGATTAACAAAGCAGTAAGAAAACATAAAACTAGAAAATGTAGTAAACATATTCTTTATACCTGCCAAAAGAGGAAACTTTTTTTGATAATACTTCGGGCCTCCATGTTGCTCCAAACATCTCTGTTGAGTAATTGACAAGGGAATTCTTGGACGTTCTGGACATTGACCAGCAACCATTTATTTTGGGTTGAACCAGCGTCTCTTGCCTGAAGGTTGACAGTTAAAGTGATGATGTAATATATTTTAGCAAAGTCAAAATTGTCATACTATATTTTATCACATTTTTCTGCTGAGAATAAGTCAAAATTAAAACTTAACAGATTTGGATCTTGTTAATGGGAAACAGACTCGGTATACTACCACTCTTATGACTATAACACTTATTGGAGGTAGTGTGGAGTAGCACTAAAATCTGTAGTGGGATTTAAATGTCATCGTACCTAGCAGAGTTAAACCATGTAAACTGATCTATGTAAATGGATCTTTGCTCATAAATACATGTCAATGAATGCAAATATAAAAAAATAACTTCAAGGTGATATAAACAAATGTTGGTTCTTACTGAAAATATTCATGCCTGGGAAGTTAATTTTAACTATAGATTAATTTAGCCTTGAACAGTAGAACTTAGTTACTTACACTTTGAAATGTTCCTTTGTATGTTATGTCAATAGGTGGGCGAAACAAATCCTCTAAATTTCTCTTTTTGGATGGCTTCTTTCCTCTCAGTGATTCATCAAAGTGATCTTTTGTCAATTCAGACAAAAATATAAACTTTATTACAAGGTAAAAACTAGCTTCAGAACAACCAACAGTCAATTGTTATAGTTGTCCCAGGGTCGTCAATCCAGAATTACCAAATTAAAGATAAGTGGAAGTGTTGTACTTTTTTTTTTCACAAGTAATTAATTATAAACAAATAGAACAAGATACATAGAAGTAAGATTATAAAGTTTGACAAATGAAAAAAAGCTTATATAATATAAAGCCAATATAAATTGCATTTATTCCCGATTTAAATACATACAGGCCTCTGCTTGAAAGTCTCTGAAACCATCAAATACTGACGGAACCTGTCGCCGTGGCCTCCTCATCCTCCAGGCACCTGGTCAAAATCAACAAATGTATAGTTAAAATGTTTTGTCATCATTCAAATGGCGACAAAAATCTTTCACCCAAAACCAAACATGTAAATACTTTACATTGGAAATATAAACTCACCAGCGGCGCTGGAGTCATCGTCGATGAGGACTTCAGTTTTTTGTGGTATGGGGGCTCTCACGTTGTCGCTAAAATGAATTGAAAGCAAAGGTAGAAATAAAACCAGATCTGACATAGAGCTTATCGAGCTTACCACAATGAATTGATCGGGCCCAATGGGTGTAAAACACCAGACTTAATGCCCATCCATATACTAGAGGATCACCCAAAGAGATGTAGAATTTTAAAGTTTATTAATCCCGTCAGAACAAATTGATCCATAGAGCTAGTGAAGCAGCATTCACCCGTTTCTGTGGCCAGGGCATTTAAGGGGATCGTTTGGCCAGCACAATGCCCAGCTACCTACCTTTTTTTTAGCCATCAGAGCTGGCTAGACCCAAGTACACCCCCCAGACCCAGGAACAAATCCTAGCCTTCACCAAGATTCAAACCCAGGACCTTTGGTATGCCAGACAAACTTACTGATGCTTGGCCACCATGCTGTGCCAGAGATTAGCTAAATTGAGTAATAAACTTTCTTTAGACTCAATAGGTACTGTAGATCAGCTTTTCTGTACAGGCTTGTACTAAGAGAATGAATTGTGAGACACTTTACTAAGCCGATTATATATTAGGTGGCTTGCCAAATAAAAGTGCTGTAAGCTGGCTATTTAGTGAATCAATATCCAAGCCCAAAAATGCTACATTGTTTGAGTAGTATTTTAACAAAGAACACTTTCAATTACCAAGAGTGGTGAACTGAGCTGCTAAAATATTAATAAAACAAAACCTTAAAAAGGTAAATGACAGCAAACCTGTCTTACCTTTCATTAGAAAGAGAATCTGAAACGTTCTCAGAAATAGCTGACCCAACACTATCATTGTCCATGTGCATACCAACAGCCATGTCAAGGTTACCAGCGCATGCCTCCAGTAGATTAATAGCAACATTTCTAGTTGCTCCTAAAAATCATGATAGTTTGTTGATTATTGATTTGTTAAAAAACATTTCTTTATTATTTAATTGTTAACAATAATTAATAATAATTTTATTCTCTTTAAAAAAAAAATTCCACTGTGGGCATTCTTTGATCTTTTAAAAATGTACCATCAATGCAGCTGCATAAATCTACATATTTTTTTTTTTAGTGATGATGTATATATTATTAAATTCTTGACTTGGAACAGCATTTCTTTGTCTTTTTATATTTTATACTAGCCGGTATGTGCCCGGTCCTCCGAACCGGCTAAAAGTTATGTTTACATACACTCTAACTACTCAGGCAGTTATAATGAGATTGCCCGCATGACCTACGACACGAATTTAAACGTGAGGTAATTTTTTATTTGCCAGCTACAACATGAATTACCCGTTAAAATCATTACTCATCACCCATTATAACAATTACAAAATTGCCCGCTATAAATTACGACGCAAATTAAAACATGAATATATTTTGTTCTCTTCATTGATAAAGAACATTCGACAGTACTTTTATTTTTTTTTAAATGATTGTTTGATATATTTTTTTACGACAAACATTAAGTCGCAGACCTATGTTGTGTTGTTTTTGTTTATTTGCTATTTATTTATTTATTGTTGCTTTGGAAGCAAACTTAGAATTAAATTTTCTATTCAACATGTAAAACAATAACAAATGAAACCCATATGAAATAATGTTTATAAAACGTATACGACACGAATTAAAACTTTTAAAAGTTTGTTACGGCAATTTGAACATTGCCCGGCAAATTAAACATTGCCCGGTAATTTAAACATTGCCCGGTATTATAAACATTGCCCGGTAATTTAAACATTGCCCGGTAATTTAAACAATGGCCGTTACCAAGGTGATAAGCCTAAAGGTGCCCAGTTCTCGGAACTGGATAAAATAACCCCCGGAGTTATAAGCAATAGTCTTAAGCGGGGATAAAGTATTTTCTGGTAACTTAAACCATTTAAATATTGCATTCTACAAATTACGACGCAAATTAAAACAAAATTTTGTTCCCTTCTTAAACGCATAAATACGCAAAATTTGATGACGCCATATAATTATAAGCTTAAATATAGAGTGTAACCAGGACCACTGCGTTTAAATAAGCTTAGTAATGCGTCGGTATTACTTCCCGAAACAGAAAAAAAATACTAAATCTATTTGCTTTGTCCTATGTTTGTAAAGTTTTAAATTATTAATTAGCTTTAAGTCATGTATTCACAGTGTAAAGTATTAAAGTAGTGATAGATTAAGAAAATCAACTACAGTATTAATAGTGTAAAGAATGTATGTTGTTTACGGCACGTAGGCAATTTAAACATAAAGAAAATTTGTTCCCATCATTGAGATAAAATCCATGCACATAGTTTGATGACGTCAATTTAAACATGAATGAAAAATGTCCCTTCATCGCTAAAAAATCCATGCGCAAACTTTGATGACGTCATAAAAATAATCTCAGCGCATCCTTTTTTTTCTAACTTTGTGACGAAAAACTATAAAAAGTTGTACTGGCAAAGACAATGTGAATCAAAAGTTTTGTTTTTTTCGCGTTTTTTGACCAAACTGACCACTGCAGTCATTTTAATTTTTTTTAAACCATGACAGTGTTCACCGCCGTAACGCAAAGAATATTTGTAGCAAATTTCACGTTTTTATGTCCAGTATTTAAAAAGATTATGCGGTATGTACATACCCAGCCAGCCACATATTCCTTTTGAGATTTATATATATATATGATAGGCCTAGAGGCTAGTTCAGTTAGACACCAAATTGTTATAAACTAATATGTGTTTACACTTTGAATTAAACTTAGCTCTACTTTAATGACAAGTCAATCAGCAATCAAGTAATATCAAGTAATCAATTGCTTCAAGAGTGGTATTGAACTGTTACTGTTACTAACTATTCTTGCAGGTGTGTGAATTTCTGCTTTTTATGTCACAAAATTGATGTAAAAAAAACATGCCCAGTTTTTGCACATTTGCTTGATTTAGTACATTGAAAAATGTATTTCAGTGTAATACTTTGAAAAATTTGCACTAGATCGAATTTTCACAAAGTAGTATATTTATTTTCTTACTTTGTGTGCATTTGTCATGTATTGCGGCTTTTGTTTTCTTAGGATTTTACGCAATCGATGTTACACATTCTGCTAGCGGTAAATTAATAAATGACAGACATAGGCCTAGTAAAATTAGTAGCGCTAAAAAATACATTTTAGATAAATGTTTTGTAGATAAACATTTTAAATAGCTCATGTCATATTGTACATTTTATATAAAAATATGGGTGCGTAAATGTTTAATTTAACACAATCTGTAAGTAGGTCTACATAAAATTAGGTTAGCTAGCTGGAAAATAACAAGACAAAGGCATGTAACTCAAATAATTTTAGCCTTAAATAAAATAAAAGTCAGCTTCAGTTTTCCTTCTTTGTCTTTGTTAGGCTACTCAGATTTCATCACTTAAAAATTCATTCATAACTTTTTCATTTTTTATTCAATTTTAATAAATCATAGGCTGTTGCTATTCGGACCCGAGTCCCTTAAGCAAGAAATGGCTATTCAGACCCAGCTTCAGTCAGAATTTCTAAAAAAACATCAAAAAAGAGGGAAATAAAAACAAAATATAGTTGTTTTACCATATATATTATAATAAGAAGTAGCACAGAAAACACCAAATCTATCCCTATCCTTTATAATTTATAACCCAACCGATACTAACTAATACCAAAAATACAACAAAACCATCCCTAACCTATATAAACTAAGCAATACCAACTATCACTATGTCTATCGGGTCCGAATAGCCACTTCGTAAATGATATTATATTTATTTTTTATATATAGCCTATAGTATTATATTATAGTAATGTAATCCTCTCTTCACTACTTTTCTATTGTTTTATCGAAGTGGCTATTCAGACCCGATAGACTTAGTGATAAATAGTTAGTATCGGTTAGTTTATAGGCCTGTAGGTTAGGGGTGGCTTTGGAATATTTTTTATAATAGTATCGGTTAGGTAATAAAAATAAAGGGTAGGGATAGATTTGGTGTTTTCTGTGCTACTTCTTACAATATATATGGTAAAACTACTATATTTTGTGTTTGTTTCCCTCTTTTTTTATGTTTTCTATGAGTTTCAAGGAATTCTGACTGAAGCTGGGTCCGAATAGCCATTTCATGCTAAGGGGACGTCCATTAATTACGTCAACAAAATAGGGGGGAGGGGGGGTCTGAAAAAGTTTGACAATTGTTGACATGGGGGAGGGGGGGAGTTCAAGAAAAGTTGACGCCAACAATGTTACTTTTTATGAAGTAAATAATGAAACAAATTTAGTATTAAATTCTACATTTGTCCTGTTAAATTTATATAGATAACATTAACAACATAGTTTTACGTTAATACAAATAAGAGACTTATATCAATTATAAAAATCTACATTTGATATGTCCTTTTTGTGTCCATCTTGCTAGTTTGTAGATCTATGTATGGGTGGAAACTAATGCAATTGTTAGCAAGGGAAAGTGACCGACCAATTGTAGAAAACCTCACCTTCGCTGCCTAGCGTAGGGTTGCAAGACACATGGGTGTCAAAAGGAGGACACCGAGAGACAAAAGAGCTGCCACTAAGTTTAATTGTGTATTGGTAAACTGAGCAAGAAACCGTTTTGTTAAAAATAACATATAAATTCAATGTAGGCTGAAAGGCAGCTTGCATTTGGTTGGGCAACTTTAAAGCTCATGCACGAGTCTTCTAAAAAAACGAATAATTATTTGTTGTACAAGTGATCACCTGTTTATTAATTATATTCCTAACATGTTAGTACTAATTTTAACATTTATTTGTCCTTATGCCTACATAACAAAACATATTACAAAAGCTGGACATTTTAAAGGTATTGTGCTTTGCCTGTGGGACTTGGGACGGAGGACAAGAGTCTAAATAGGACAACATGTCCTCCTTTTGCCGGACGTTTGGCAACCCTAGTCTAGCGAGACATGGTGGCTGGAATAACAAAAGAACACAAACACACCAACAAACTGTCTGCAGAGAACGTTCAGAAACCCATTTTTTTTTGCCGCTTAGTACATCTAAATTAGACTTGGCGCCAGAGTCTAGCGTTCGTTTTATAAGCCATGTAAGCGATGGCTGGGATTGACAATAGAACTAAAAACAATAATAGGCCCTCGCCGAGACTATAACTAATGTTTGCAAAGCATTGAATGAAGTGAATTTTGTGAATCCAACATGGTTATTTTAAAAATATTTCCTTCAGAAAAATAATTCTTGGCCCACCCCATGAAGTACGAAATACTTAGCCTTCCTTATTTCATTTTAACATCCCTAATTCTGATATATAAACTAATATATTTTTGTCTCACTACGTTATAATAGGTGAAACATTAAAATTAGGTCGATTAATAATAATAATGACGTTTGTATAGCGCTGCCAACAAGCAAAATGCAAGCTCGGAGCACATTTAACATAAAACCAAGAACACGGATACAATCTATAGGCTAATATTAGGCTACATATTAAAATTTAGTAAGTTTTACGTTTTCGTTTCTAATTTCTCTGAAAAATTGAATGAGATAAAAATGTAGAATATTAGTATCAGTGGCGTCGCCAGTATTGCAAGGAGTGGGTGGCAAATAGTGCAAGATAGGGGGACAGGGAAGGCAACTACCGTGTGTATATAATGTGTGTGTGTGACAATAATGTAAGAAGAAATAGTGAACTAATGGTTAAAATTAGGTTTGTTAAAACTGGTTTTTCTTCAAAACGGTTTTCGGTTCTATAAAACCGGATTTCGGTTTCTCAACCCCTCTCCATCCCCCCTTCCCGCGCAACGTCACAAGTTACAGGCCGGAAAAGCCAAATGTGCGTAGTTTTGTAGGTATATTTGAAAAATAATTCAAATTTAATTAGTGTTTGCAGGGCATTCAAGAGGTTAATTTTTTTAATACAATATGATTTTAAAATTCTTTAGAACTAACAAAATTCTGGGCTCATTGATTAAAACCGATAATAGCTTTCAATAGTGATTATCAAATTTGCGATTATCGTTGACCATGATATTAAAAAGCATATGAAGAGAATGACGATGTTAATCCAGGATGCAGTTCGCAGATGCGTACGCAATCTAGCGGTACTGCCACCGCTCCTGCTTATCTGTCGGGAACATAATTTACAAACGAGCCATCATTAAAGACGTTTTTTTCTAAATTTTCTGACACAAAGGATTGTAACTGTAACTTAACATTCGGTTTGACGTTGTTTTTATCGCAAGCCATAGTTGGTATCTAGTCTATGACTAAATAATGTTAGCAAGGCATTTCAAGAATTGTTTTGTGTGAATCCAACATTAGGCCTTTTTATTAAAAAAAGAAAAACCAAAAAAAAAAAGCCTGTGCTACTTGAAATAATGATTAGGCCTACCTCCCAACCAAGAAACCGAAATCCAATTTTGAAAATCAAAACCGGTTTTCGGTTTTAAAACAGGAATCCGGTATTCCGGTATTTGGTTAACATCCCTAGTTAAAATAGAAGGCTAATTTATAACTGGTGCACAATTTCCCCCTAAACTATTTGACAATTAACATTGTACTAAAAGCTATTTTAGTGAAACGTAGAATTAGACATGATTAAATATGTATATGAAAAGAACAAGAGTAAACATATGAGAATTATAGTCAATTAGACACCTTTTTAACAAGTTTTAAAATGTATTACAATTAATTAGCCTATAGTATAGACCTTTCCGTTTTAGATCTATTTTAAACATAAAAGCAAGCGTCTAAAAATGCGTTACTTGTTTTGAGGGGGGGGGTAACCAATTGTTGACGTAATTATGTAGGGGGGGTCTCTGAAAGTTTGACAGTTGTTGACAAGGGGGAGGGGGGAGGTAAAAATCGCCTAAAAATTGTTGACGTAATTAATGGACGTCCCCTAAAGGGACCCGGGTCCGAATAGCGGCAGCCTTGTTTTATAGCAAAAAAATATTTCTTTATGAAGTTTATATTTAGAAAATTTCATGTCACATACCGTCATACCGTTTACATACCGATACCTCAAACGGACATAGGGTCATAGGACTCATACTACTCATACAACCATTATATCATGACATAGTATAGTAGTATATAATAGTATATATAGTAGGCTATAGTTATAGTATAGTATAGAAGTATAGGCCTAGAGTATTATTATAGATTAGAGCCTAGTCATAGTGCCCATATGCCTGATACTAAGATAGCCTACGGACACTACGGTGCCATACCTACCTAGCCCTAGATAGAATCTTTAGTAATTGTAATGATCAGAAGGCTAATAACTTACAAATAACTAATATAAGCCTTTAAATATGTAAGTCACACTAAGTAGCCTAAGTACTAAGTGAATAGAATAGTGAATAGGCATATACTATAGTATAGCCTAGGCTAGTGTCAGTCAGTGTCCTAAAAAATAAAAATGTAAACATTGTCCTTTGAATATTTTTTTTATATTAGAACAGCATAATGTAATTTATATTACGGGGGTGATTCTTTCTCAATTTAAGTTATACTATTAGTGAATAAATATATGAAAGTGAGTTATAATAACTACAAACCGGTGATTGTCATAAAGTTTTCAACTAAATCGGAATTCATCGATGGACTACTGGAGGTAGCCATGACAGATGGCCGATTTCCGCCAACAGCTACCAACTCCGATTCTTGATTTTATACCAAATTAAATTAATAAACAGGGGTAACCTAAAAAGTAATGTAATATTTCTATTTATTGAAAGTTCTTAGGTAAACTTGCTGTTAACAATTTTTCATTCTTTTCTTTAAAAAAAGTCAAGCATTAATTGTATTCATAAAGAAGGACTAATGGCCTACTATTTAGATTCACTGATCTATACATTTTTTTTTAAAGGAAACAAAAACAAGGAAAACCAAGTGCTGCCAAGCATTGCCAAGCCAAAATTAATTCAAAATTGAATAGGCCTATTGTCTTGTTTGTAATTTTCGACGTAATTTCAGAAACACATTTTATTAAGATTACTTTGATAATATTTTAAAGAATTAAGAAAATGCTTTCTAATATTAGTATAATTAGTTCGCTTTTCTTAAATAGACCTGTAAGCCTACTCCATTTTAGTGGCCATAAAAGCGACAAAAAAAAAAATAATGCCATATTGTCCTATAGACTATAGTACTATAGATAGTGCCATAGTACAATTTCAAAATAAGCAATTTTCTTATAATATTCACTTATTAAGATATTGGCATATATGGATCTGTATGGGACCCATCAACTAAAGAAAACATTAAAAAATTAGAGCAAATTCAAAAAAGAGCTGCAAGGTTTATAACTAGTGTTATGGCCCTTTATATGATATGACTATTATTACGACTCGTTAAATCGGATTCAATGCATATAGTTGTATCTTTATTAGAAATATCTAGATTCTGCTAATCTGTAGCCCAAGCTAGGGGTTCCTTGACTGACAGGTCTATGCAGTAATGTAGTTATATTCGTGATAATTATCTTCAACACCTTTCTCAACAATGATAGATCAAACAACTCCAGTTGTTGAATAAACAATTTTATTTAAATTGTAGACTCAATATAAACGATCAATAAATCTCATCAACTGATGGTAACATAATTTTAAGTATTTCAACAAAATGACATTATATGTACAAGTATTAATATAGCGACTTCACTCTACAAACGTTTTTACTGAACTCTTTAAGGAGGTGGGGACTTTACAAAGAAAACTATCATCGAAGATTCTACAGGTTCTTAATACGCATTTCAACCTCTTTCTCTATAATTACTACGATCCAGAATTATCCTCCAATTTCCACGGGTTTGAACGAATTATTTTATTTAAACTGCCCTCAGGGCACAAAGGTCAAACCTTGGTCGCCTTGGACTCTGATACGCACTTGTTAAGAGGTCAATGCCTTACTACGTCATTCCTCTATGACCGATATTCGTAACATCCCCCTCCTTCAAAAGTTTTATAATTATTTCTTTTACATTTTAACAATACTAAAAATGTTAATTTTAAGGAATAATTATAAAAGAAAATATTCCGGGGAAAACAATAGGGCCTACAGTTCAATTGGCTATCCCAATAATTCAATCGAACTGATAACAATAACATATAATATATGCAATATAAGTTAATCTTATCAACTGGCTTAACTACCGTCATTCAATCATTCAATTGTAATTCAAAACAATGGACAATTAAATTGTTTATCTAAATCGCGTATACAAGAAAAATACATAGGGTTAAACATTATACAATTTAATGAACATTCCACTGTAATAAAAACTCTCGCGTCCATTTAATTATAAACTAATATCTTTTACAATTTGTAATTATACAACAAAAGAAAAATCACTTAATGTCTATTCAGACACGACTTATTTTTTCAGAAGGAGAAAAAAAAACAAACGCTCTGATAGAACACATGCTAGGCCTAACTCAATTACAAAACAAAAAAAATACTAGCCCTGACCTAATTTCACTTTACAACAAAAAATATTATTGCTTGTGTAGACAGTATTTTTTTTTTTTTCCAAGCCTTAATATAGGCTGACTAACAGTAGACAACTGTCTGTGACGGGACACAGAAATTGAGGTCAATTCCGCACTCTCTCTCTCTCTCTCTTTTTTTCTCTCTCATTCCCAATTGATTCTAACAATGTTGAGATGGCTATGCAAATTTTTACCTCATCACAGCCTAGGTCAAAAATCTCTACGCGATTAAATAGTTATCTTTTTAATGATCATTATTTCACAACTATTATCTCAAAATTAAATTCATTTATGTTATTTTAAGAAATTTAAACATAGTATGTTACAGAATGTAGATAGTTTATAGCAAAAATCATTAAAAATATTTCAATTTCTCATTTTACCATGACCTTTCGACGTCATTATTTTCTTTTTAAAAGAGTTCACATTGAAACATTCTATCTTTCATGCAGACATGGATTTAATTAAAACAAATTTGGTTAATTTACTTAATTAACTATCAATCAAAGCAAATTATATTATCTTCATACAATCTTAGTACTAAACAGTAAGTTCTTTTTTCTTTAGATTACATTAAAGACATTTCAAATACAATATTATTGAAGTAGAAAAGAGTTAAGCATAGGCTACTATTAATTTTTTTCAGAGAGAAATCAATGTAACAATTTATGTACAAAACAACTGCTGGTTTGACTGGTGTGGTAAAACATTCCATTTCCAATCTTTTCAGTGGTGTACATTGCTCTTTTCCATTTTCCACAAAAGGTTTTATTCATTATTCATAGATTCTAGGTTCTCCTGTTCCTCACAGTGTTCAGGTCTACCCAGTCTTTTGATTGTCAGTACAATTCATTCAATCTATTATAACTAATACAAAGAAAGATATATATTAGTTTTACAATCTTGACATGAAATCCTTAATTAACAATACATTAGTTGAACATTGGTGTGTCAACATTATAAATTCTCAACCATGACATTCTCAACCATTCTGGTTTACAGTGTCAAGTCAGTGGCACATATCCTAAATTTATACAAAACAAGGATAAGTTTTATTTTACATTAGTTTCACTTCTGGTCTGCTTTTCATGTAACAGTATCCTAAAAGTAAAAAATCATATATAATACATTTCTTGGAATTCTTTTTAGTCATAGTTCTGTCTCGCAGCAACTATTTTTACCCTTCTTTATCATACATTCAATGATAATAGAACAAATGAATAAATTCACATAGAAGAAATTTGCATACTGACTCAGTGCAATATTTCAACAACAGTACATGATAAAATAAATTTCCATAGTACAATAAAAAACATTTCTCAATACTTTAGTGATAGAAAAATTCTCTTTTCTTAAAATCATTTACATCTTTTTCAATCAAATTATCCTCTCTGCCAAATGTTTCAATTATCATTTCCAGAGATTCTCAAACATATCTTATAATCAGTCCACATTTATAATGTCCTCTGATTTAGAAACCAATTCTGCGGATAAAACTGATCTTTTTCTCTTATAGCAATTATTTTAAATGCTCAACCTAACAAGTTTGTTTAGAAATATCACAGTATAATGATATCTACTCTAACAATACTTTTACTCAGTCCTTTTTCTTCACAAGTAAGGGATTTAGTTTTAAAATAGTAAGTTTGGTAACTAACTATCAGTGAATTTGTCATTCAATTCATCCTGTACTCCAGGTATGAATTTTACAATTAAGAGTAACAATGTTAACAACATCAAGCTTATTCCAATTGTTTTCAGAAGGTAAGGCTTTATCATTTTCAAATGATATAATATTTTTGCCTTTCTTTCATCACACAACAATGGCATCTGCATGTGAGCAGTGTACAATTTTTTTCTAACAAATACAGTTATGTCAGACAAAAATTTTATGTACTTATCTAGGTACTTGATCAGCCCAAGGAGATCCAATTCGGTCTGCCTTGCTTCTTGAAGTAGTTTGAGTGGTCCTCGGACAGTGGGTCCAAAGATTGGTCCATAGGCTCCTCGACTTTCCGGATAGGATTCAGTTATCACCTCATGCTCCAGGCATAAGTTCTTTAGGACTGGATTGAAGAGTTCCGAGGCGAAGTTGGTCCTTCGATCTGTCGGTATGGATTGTGGTAACCCATAGCTTTTGATAGTTTCGGTCCAGCTCTCAGCACTCGTTTCTTCAGTGATGCTCCTCCAATCTTCATCTGTACCGGCAACTGCTGGTTTGCATTGTTGTTTGTTCATGCTGTGGTCTATCTGTTCATAGACATTATTAGTAGGATTTTCTTTCTCGTCGACAGCTTTCTCATGCAACTGTAGCAACTCTGGGTCTACTTTCTGCTCAGCAATCAATTCATTTTGTGATGACTTCTTTGATTGTTCATTTCCTTTCGGACAATCTTCAATCATGGAGAAAATAGTAGTATCAAGTTCCACTTCTTCTTCCTCTTTCTTCTCTCGTGGGAGAATTTCTTCTTTCTTTTCCTTTTCTTGTGAGAGAATTTCTTCTTTCTTTTTCTGTGGTGTCATACCATTTATGACATCACCTACAGGATAAAGTTCTTTTTCTTTTCCTGTCTCCACAATAGGACTAGGGTCTGGATTTTCCTTCACAATCAGTTCAGGTCTCACCCTCCCTTTCGCCAAATCATTTGCTAGGATAACGGATATGCCCTCAACAGGAAGTTTTGATATTACTCCGACTGTCACATATCCTGTCACCAAGTCAGATGCGAGGTATATCCTATGTAGAGGTATTTCTTCTTTCCATTCAAAACCTCTCAATATGACAGTCTGTCCTGTCAATGTATTAACATTTAATGGTAATACATCCTTAAGCAGCAGGGTTAATGATGCTCCTGTGTCTCGTATTATTTTTACGGACTTCAGTGGTCCTTCCTTTTGTAAGGCCACACAACCTTCACTAATGAACGGTTGAAAACTGCACAGGGTCTCTGTGTCAGTTTCATTCTTCCCTTGACCATGACTTTCGGGTGGTTCTTCATCTTTCGATGACTTCAGACTCTTTTTCGAGTCAAAAATACTTTGGTCTACTTTTTCATCTCTGTGGATATATGGGACCTTTACAAGGAACCCAATCGTAGCCGTTCTGTATTTAAAAGCAGGATCTTCATCCTCACTTTCTTCAGTTGTAGATTTCTCTACCTTCTGACTTTTGCTCTCAGGCAAATCCACCCTCAGTGTTTCTGGTTTAGAAGAATCTTTCTTCGAATTCAGTTCGTTTGTATTTTCGCTTTCTTGTACATTCTGTATTTGTGCATGGCTGGCACACATGACCACTTTGTTAGGTCTTTTATCTTTCCTTATACTCCAACAGTCTTCTATGCTATGTCCTGTTCTTTTACAAAAAGTACATTGGACGTTTTTGTTGACAGGTTTCTTATTCACATCATTTTGTTTCACAAAATGCTCTTTTTCACGATGTTTTTGTGGTGTGTTTTCTGCTTGCCGTTGTGCCCTATTTAAATTCTTTTCACCAGCGGTTCTATGACACAGTGTGTATTGCTCCGCTAAATCAGCAGCCTTATGTGGGTCAGTGATGTCACGCTCGGATAAATACATTCTTACATCCGGCCTCACTTTGTTAATAAAATCTTCTAAGAGAATGATATCTTTCATTTCTTTTAATGTGGAGATATTTCTAGATTTTATCCACTGATCCATTAACTTCTCTTCTGCTCGAAGGAAGTCTAAGTGTGTTTGGTAAGGGGACATTGTGTACTGACGGAACCTTTTCCGATAACTTTCCGGTATTTGGTTATAGGCTTTTAGTACAGTGTCTTTAATGACTTCATAATCATTTAAATGCTCCTCTTTTAACAATAGAACACAATCTCTTGCCCTTCCCTGAGTAAAAGCTGTTCTGACTAATATTCCCCATTTATCTTCTGGGAACTTAAAATCTCTGCAAGAAATTTCAAAGGTCTGGAAGAAATTAGCTATTTCACTTTCTTTATCAATGTAGGTAGGGACTAGCTTTTTCCATCTGGCCATCTCTACATCATTATGAGATTCTTTTTTAGTAGCTCCTATCTTCGCTAGCTCTATTCTTTCCTGACTTTCTCTTTGACTTTTCTTATCTCTTTCCTGACTTTCTAGACGTCTTTGTTCCATCTCAAACTCAAGACGTTTTTGTTCTCGTTTATCTTCCAATTCCATCCGTTTCATTTCTAGTTGAAATCGCAACTGTTCGGACATTGAAGATTTCGACGTCTGACCTAGAGATGGGTCGCTCACTAAAGAACTGATCAACTGATCCGGGTCTTTTAAAGGAACGGATCCGAAAGCCGATCACTGTCAAAAGACCCGGATCAGTACTGATCCGTTCCCGTTCTGCATTTCGATGTGTTGGTTTCCATAGTTTACTTAGAATCCGGATCTGACCCGGATCAGACCGATTCAGACCCGCTCAGTACTGATCGGATCAGACCCGATCAGTAATGAGTGGGTCTGTACTGATTGGATCAGACCCGCTCAGTATTGATCGGCTCAGACCCGCTCAGTACTGATCGGCTCAGACCCGCTCAGTACTGATCGGCTCAGACCCGCTCATTACTGATCGGCTCAGACCCGCTCAGTACTGATATGGGTCTGTACTTATTGGATCAGACCCGCTCAGTATTGATCGGCTCAGACCCGCTCAGTACTGATCGGCTCAGACCCGCTCAGTACTGATCGGCTCAGACCCGCTCATTACTGATCGGCTCAGACCCGCTCAGTACTGATCAGCTCAGACCCGCTCAGTACTGATCGGCTCAGACCCGCTCAGTACTGAATGGGTCTGTACTGATCGGTTCCCGTTCTGCATTTCGATATGCTGGTTTCGAATGCGAGTGATCGTACAATTGCTGTCAATTGTAAATAATGTTGATGATACCATTTTTGCATTATAATTAGCCAATATGATTACAGTATTTTACATTTACCCTTTTAATTTTACTTATTAGTAGATTATTAGGTGAAAAAAAAGGAATTATAGTTTAAAAACAAAAGTTTAATTATAATTAGTTTAGTAGCCTACAACTAGACAATTGAGAACAATTATTTCTTATTTATATTTTTTAATGTTTTAAGTAACAAAAAAAACGGCGTTTCAACAAGGGATCCAAGTTGTTTTTCTCTCCCCTTGACATCCAACATATAAAATTATGGAGGGAGGCGGGGGGGGGGGAGGGTAAATTACTAAGTGATCCGTGGAACCGTTCAACGGATCCGTATCTTTTTAGTGAGCGCTCAATTGAGCGGCGATCAGCATGGTGAACGGTTTTGCCCATCTCTAGTCTGACCTTCAACTTGATATTCCTCCGCGCTTGATTCTACTTTCAACTTGCCACTCGCAATCAACTACATCTTTTATCTGCTGTGTCAACACAGTCCTCGATGGTGTAGTTTCAGTAACTTCTATCTTCAAGATCTCAGCGATCTCTTTTAACTTCTTTATTGATAAAGTTTTCAGAACTTCTTCTTCTGGATTTTCAATAAATTCCATTCTATTTAGTTAAGAGATTTATAAAGTGGTAAATTTTTCCAACTTACGTTTTTCCAATCGGAAGAATAATTTCAGCGTTCTTAGGCTTGCTCAGTAGGTCACTGCTCCAACACACAACACAACACAACTTGAATATATGCTTCACTATACAACTATATCGGACGCAGCCCTCAAATTGTTATGGCCCTTTATATGATATGACTATTATTACGACTCGTTAAATCGGATTCAATGCATATAGTTGTATCTTTATTAGAAGTCTCTAGATTCTGCTAATCTGTAGCCCAAGCTAGGGGTTCCTTGACTGACAGGTCTATGCAGTAATGTAGTTATATTCGTGATAATTATCTTCAACACCTTTCTCAACAATGATAGATCAAACAACTCCAGTTGTTGAATAAACAATTTTATTTAAATTGTAGACTCAATATAAACGATCAATAAATCTCATCAACTGATGGTAACATAATTTTAAGTATTTCAACAAAATGACATTATATGTACAAGTATTAATATAGCGACTTCACTCTACAAACGTTTTTACTGAACTCTTTAAGGAGGTGGGGACTTTACAAAGAAAACTATCATCGAAGATTCTACAGGGTCTTAATACGCATTTCAACCTCTTTCTCTATAATTACTACGATCCAGAATTATCCTCCAATTTCCACGGGTTTGAACGAATTATTTTATTTAAACTGCCCTCAGGGCACAAAGGTCAAACCTTGGTCGCCTTGGACTCTGATACGCACTTGTTAAGAGGTCAATGCCTTACTACGTCATTCCTCTATGACCGATATTCGTAACACTAGTGAATATTCCCAATTGACAAGAGTAACACCATTAGTCAAATCACTAAACCTAGAAACACTAGAGGACAGAAGGGCAAAGAGTAGCCTAAAGTAGTAATAATACATAAGGCATTAAACTCTAATTTAGAAATACAACCCAATAACAACCTGTTGCAAAGCTCAGATAAACATAAAGACAAAAACACCTTCCTTGTCCCTTATGCGAGAACAAATGCATATAAGTACTCTTTCTTCCCGAGTGGCATTCGGGCATGGAATGGGTTGCCTGAACAAACCAGGAAAACCAATAACCTAACATCATTTAAAACATTAATAAAAATGCAAGACTAGACTCGTACTACGGATGAGCGTAGGATGCAATAATCTTCTTTATAGAAGGAGCGTCTGTAATGTATAAGATAAGAAGATAAGATGTGTTACAATAAACCCTGTAATTACTGTATTTAACTAAGTAAAAATTGTTATGCTGGAAATTTTATGTAGCCTAAAGATCTTGTAAACATATAATATAAACACAAAATATTTGAACTCCAGCCCTTATATATTATGTGCATATTATGACTATGTCATTATTTATGGACAGCCCTAAAGATAACATTATTGGGACAAAGTAAAGGCGGCTGGACATTGTTCTGGCTACACAAGTATGTTGTGGCCACAGAAATTGTTTAACACTGCTTCACTGACCCTATGGATCAATTTAGTCAGATGGGATTACAACTACTATTAAAAATAAACACACAAAAAAAACTAGCCGGCATATTTCAAATCTCTAAAGAAGAATTTTTAATGCATATATATTTATTGGTTAAATAATGGGATACATTTTCACAATTGTTTGGACCACTCAAAGATTGTTATTTTAAAAGAGCCTATTTTGACTGCTGCATATTTAATCAGAAAGCTTTATGATTGCGTGTATGTCCGTTTTCTGATGCTCCCAACACTATTACCTAGTTGGAACAGTTGACATATCTCCGACTTTGTTGGGAGCTGCTCGCCTCTTGCAAGGAATGCGCATGTGTGACTTAACCGTAAAAACCTTGTTGGCTGTCCAATATCCAACCATCCGCTGGGATTATTGCACCCAACCTTTGGCTGAATTGTTGGGTAGAACAGGGTTCACCATCGGATTGGTGAGGTAGGCTTGAACAGAAGAGGCTTAATAGACAAAATGGGTCTTGTTTTTGCAGCATCACTGTCCCTTTTGAACCCCATAAGAGCCTATAATATACATATTAGGCTTAAAGGCTATATGCTCAGTAAATAACCAAAGCAGCCAAATGCTTACATGCATACTGTCAGACTATTTTAAAACACCTGTTTTAAATGATAATAAAAAGGCTTATGTGATTTACTTTAATATTTAATGACATATATTTAGAATTAAATACATTTTTCTTGGGTGTGGCAGGCCACCAAGTATATTAGCCTACTTACAAGAGAATTAACATACAAGTAAGACAAGTAAGAAATTCATGGGTCGAATCTCACCAAATTTCTAGTCCACAATATTAGTAGCAATATTAATACTTTTCAACGGATGGGGTGGACACAAACATATTTTCTTTACTGTCCTGTTGTATAGGTTAAAACATTGGATAGAAAAAATAATGACACAAACAATAAATAAAACTAAATAAATGCAAAAATTACATTTTTTTTGTCAGCAAAAATTTATTGTTCCAAAAAATTGTTTAAGTGGTTGTAATTTAAAAGAATTGACCATTATATATTGTGTCCACAACAAATTTAAGAACAAATTTTAAAAACATCAATGACACAATGTCTTCAATTAAAATATTTATCATATATACATACGCAGAAAAACCTACAACATATTTCAGAAAATATATTGAACATTTTGTCTTTTTATTGAACAATTTGTCTTTTAGTAATGCATTCATGTCTGTCGACCAAAATCTTTCCTGTCTGGAAAGTGAGGTTTTGGGGATTAAAACTGAAACCCATGGTTTTATTAGTTGCGGGCGTACAATGCTAAGGTTATCAAACCAAATCAAACGTAACATTAAAGTCATTATCTTAAAAAACTATCTTGCCAATGAAACATGTGAGATAATTTTATTGTAAGGTTAGTTGTTGACCATCAATAAATTTAACCCAAAGTATGAACAAAACATTTTTTTCTTGTTTTTTAATAAAGAAATTCGTACAATCACCACATGGGTTTCCAACCCATCACAATACATAAAGTCCAGCATTTATCTCCCCCTCTTGTAATGCCAGTGTAGTGAAACAATAGTACAGTGGTACCTCGGGTTACGAATCCTCAGGTTACAAACAATTCAGGTTACGAACAACAATTTGGAAAAAATTTTGTCTCAGGTTACAAACAGTGCCACATGTTACAAACGAAGAGAGACAAGCGATCGCTAGTACAAATGAAGACCTCGCAGTACTTAGCGCTAATCTAGTAGGCCTATCCTAGTTTTCCTAACAAGCAGTAAAACCGAGTAACAGATTTCTTAGCAGTTGCACTCTGTTCAATTTTTGACTATCATTATTGTCTTTGTTAACCCCATGAATTATGAGAGTTAGAAGAATGGTGGCGGTGCTGCTAGAAAACACACATTTATAATAGTGGAGGTGAAGAAAAAAATAAATTATGTAATATGTGAATGGCGTTCATGTGTGTAACATTGCTAATCAGTTCAGCATGGGTACACTATCATAAAAAACCAAGAGTTACTCATATTGAAGTCAATGTGGCTAAATGTGTAACTAAGCTACAAGCAAAGACCTCATATTTTAGAGAAAGTTGAAAATCTTCTCTTAATCTGGATCAATGATAGCAGCTTTTATTGAATTTTGTTTACTTTCTCTTTAATTTAATACATGAAGTACACATATTCTTTGCCTTTTGTCAGGACTGGATGTTAATAAAAGTTTATTGCATTGATTTCAATGTTTCAGGTTACGAACGTTTCAGGTTAAGTACTGAGTTCAGGAATGAATTAAGTTCGTAACTTGAGGTACCAATGTATTTAGTATTAATATGCTTTAGAAAAAGAAACAAAAAACACTACTGTCAAATGTGAACAATTGTACCGTTGATACATGTTGATGTAACTTCTTGTTAAAAAAGCCACTCATAAAAATATTGATTTTGATCATAAGCAGGTCTACATAACTGGCTGTTTCTTGGCTGTATTGACTGGCTGTATGTTGGCTTGTTGTTCAGGACTGTCAAAACAAAACAAATAAAAAATCAAACCAATTGCTAGAACTGCATCAATTATGATTTTGTAATTTCAGTGTTTTAAAGTATAATTTTATAACTTTGTAGTCACTCAAACATAAAAAAACCCACTAAAATTTTGTTTAATCCAGAAAAAAAATCAATAAAAAAGGAATCAAAACACACACACTATACCGTCCATAAAAAGCATTCATGTAGAATGGATTAAACATTAGAGAAGACCAAATGGCAGTTAATGCTTATGTCACTCTCAACTGGCCTCATCGCCTTTGAAGTACAGCTGAGTTGACTTCTTCGATTAACCAGTCTACAGAGCTGTTTGCTCTCTTACATTCAATGCCAGACAAACATATTTACATGTCTTTTTCAGTTGTTCCATATTGCTATAGAGTGTGGTGGTAATGGTAGGTTAGGGGGGGGGGGAAGAGGGTATCTGAGAAAGGTTAGCTTAGTGCATTCAAGCAGGAAGTGGTCTACAGTTTCTTGTGAGCAGGGGCAAGGTCTGTGAGTTGGATTTATTTGACAATGCCAGCTGAGTAGACATAAGACAGCGTAACTCTCTTGATCATGATTCAGCCTTACAATACACAACTACCCAATATATTATATTCATCAGGTCACTACCAAAAAAACAACTAGAAAAAACCCAAACCAAACAACTATTATACTGCAGTTTAGTGTCATTTGTCTCTCTGATCCAGATTCATCCTCTTATTGGTCACTGACACAAATTTTAAAAAAGGCAAGGCATCTGCGCTTTGTAATGGCCACACAATCCTATCGTCCCATTGTAATTCATGGCAACAGGAGGTGAACTAGACTTTATTAACTTGTTTAAGTACTTTTTTTTTTTGTAACAATTTTCTTTCCCCTTACCTGTTTTCCTCCAAGTGTATGTACAGTTTAGCTTTATCTCCAGGTGAGTCTAGTCTTCCATCCAAATCATGAGAGCGTTTCTGGTAGATTGTCTTGAGGCGATTGTTCCACATGGTCAGCAGAGTCTGACCTGATGTTGGACACAATCATTTCTTTACTATTCTTAAATATATTACTAACTATTTTAAATATTCACCACAATGATTTCACATTACCGGTAACAATTGAAAAGTATGACAAAAGGAAATAATTTTTCCGAATAAAAAGCAATAATAAAATTTGGCATTAAATAATTATCATCATTGATTTAAAATTTGATTTTTTTTTCATCAATAAGTTGCATCTGAGTGTTCCAGGGAATGATCTATTTTTTTTTAAAATATACATACATGCAGGCAGTGCTTTTTTTGTAAAAAAATAGGTGCCGGTACTCAGTGATGGATTGTCTAACTTTTAAAGCAGTTTCGCATTTTATATTTTTATTCTTATTGCGCGCAATTTTAAAATAATTCAATTTGAACAAATTAATAATATAATAAATTTAAAAAAAAAAAGTTACAATACAAGAAAAGTAATAATTTTTTCCCCACATTGAAAAAGGTGCCGGTACGCCGTACCGGTGCGTACCGTCACAAAAAAAGCACTGCATGTAGGTACTCAAAACTGGCTTCCGTTTTTTTTTGCGTTGTTAAGTTTTTTACCCCTCTTGTACTAAATCATCTAGGCAAAATCTGCCCTTCATGATAGAAAGATAATTTTTTCCATCAATTGTACAAAAATGAATGGCCCAAATCACTATGTATATTAGCAAATAATATTAATAGTTTAATTATTCTTCCAGCGATGTTCGCTATTTGTAGGGTCGTTACCAATCAAGGCATTGTATTGGATTTTATCACTTTAGTAGTCAAGTAAAACTATTCAATATCATAGATTAATAATATAAAATGAATTTTATGTTACAAAATTTATGTATATATTATTATGTTTATTTTATTTTAATTAAATTGTTTTAGATTTACCCCCTTAAATCACTTGTTCTCGAGTCTCCCAAGCCCTATTATCTTATCTTATCTTATACATTACAGACGCTCCTTCTATAGAGAAGATTATTGCGTCCTACTCTAATCCGTGGTCCGAGTCTAGTCTTGCATTTTTATTAATGTTTTAAATGATGTTAAGTTACTGGTTTTCCTGGTTTGTTCAGGCAACCCATTCCATGCCCGAATGCCACTTGGGAAGAAAGAGTACTTATATGCATTTGTTCTCGCATAATGGATAAGGAAAGTTTTTATGTCTTTATGTTTATCTGAGCTTTGCAACAGGTTGTTATTGGGTTGTATTTCTAAATTAGAGTTTAATGCCTTATGTATTATTACTACTTTACTCTTTGCCCTTCTGTCCTCTAGTGTTTCTGTTTAGTGATTTGACTAATGGTGTTACTCTTGTCAATTGGGAATATTCACTACCGGTATATGAGTTATGAACCTTGCAGCTCTTTTTTGAATTTGTTCTAATTTTTGAATGTTTTCTTTAGTTATTAAGTTTAAGGATAAGGCTAATTTTTTTCTTGTCATATAATAAACTAAAATTAAATTTATTTTAAAGTAGATATGCTAAAGGTTGAGAACTTATGGCCTAAACAATAGTCAATAGTTGTCATTTTAAACCTTTAATTAACATTTGAAACTTTCTCTTTAAAATAAAACAGTATAACTCTTACCTTAAAATGTGTATTATTATTAAATAATGTACTAACTTGCCTTATTCAAAGTTTTATGCTCGAGTCTTACACTATATAAAAACTGCTTTTGTTTGTTTTACTTTCAATTACATGACTGTCAATCATTGTCGGTATACCTACTTATACAGTATGCCCTACATTTTGTAACATTTTTTACTATAAAAGTTGTGTACCTTAAATGAACTTCAAATTGATGCAATATTTGTACATATACAAAGATTCATTAAATTTTCGCGAATATTTATAAATGGATAAAAAACAAACATTTATGCTAGAACACTTTGTTTCAATTAAAATAATTAAATTTTGATAATTTGAAACAGTGCCAATTTAGTAGGTCTCTATTGAGCATTGAATTCCCTTCAATTTGATATATAACATAAGCTTTTACTAAAATTAGGTAATTTTCAGTGATTTTTTAAAAATTGGTCAGATTTGCGTTTTTTCTCTCCCTTGAAAAAAAACTGTAAAAAGTATGAAAAATTATTTTTACATCAATGTTTATATATTTTTCATATGCACCACATTCACAAAAAAAATTGGGTCTTTTCTCTACAAACGTTAGTGTTTGTAAACAAAGTAACTTAGCCGTAGCTAATATACTTTTTGAGATAATGACTTCTAAAAATAGGACTTTGCGAGGTGACCAAAGGTAACCCACTTGTAAAATTTCAAAATTTTATAACTTTCTTAAAAATTAACATACAGTTATAACATTGGTATCAATGTTCTTAGAATCATTTTGTCTTTCTATTAAACATAAAAAAGGTCAATAGCTTGAAATATTAAAATCAGCTTTGAGTACCTAATACATGTAGCCTATTTTAAAATATAGATTTAGTAGAACCCATATCAAATATATTATTCTATTTATAAAGCTTTAGATGTATTTAATGATTAGGCTTGAAACAAATAAAGTAGCTTAAGAGCTTTATCCCTATTGCAAAAAGATACAGTAATTTTTTTCTTTAAAGGGGAATAACGCTGACCTCCTGATCTCATTAACAGTTCCTCTGACTTAAGCTTCTTAGGAGGTGGAGTGTCCACAGTTTTCTCCCCTTGCAAGGCATCCGCCTTCTCTCTGGCAGTCATCTGCTGAAATCTTGGGAGAAGAAAAAATATAATTGATTTATGAAATCTCCACTAAAACTAAAAACATCACGTTAGTCACAATACACATCTATCATCTAACACATACTTGTAATATTTGAAATCAAAATTAAAGTTTGATAAAAATTGAACAAAAACGAGATTTAACAAAAATTCTTTACAAATTCACCATTAAGAGAAATTATTTCTAAATTGAAACAAAAATCAGCAGTCCAGTTTATTACAGTACGGTGATTCCTAAGCCATAAAATGTACACAATTCAATAAAGAAAAAAATTTTGTAGAGGCAGCTACAACCTAGCACTAAAAAGTTAACCTACTTCAAGCATAAAAATAAAAAATATGTTGAATACAAATCAATGATTCTCTTTCTGCCTACTCCAGATTCTTTATATATTAAACAAAAATATTGATTTTAATTCTTTATTGGTAGTAATTTCAGCTGCAGCTTTTCCCATTATAGAGGACTTTACAAACTTTCCCAAACATTGGTCAGTTTTTCTAAGCTTTACCAACCGTATGAACACTTCCCAATTCATAATTTGACATGATATGATCCCCAGGGAAATACTACACATTGATCACAGTCAGTCAAAGCAGTGATAACCAACCTGGACAAAAAAAGGTGATAACTAACCACAATCAGACAGTTGATAACTGAACATAGACAGACAATCCAGTGACAATATTCTTTCACTAGTCATAAAAACAAAACCTCTGCAGGTACACTCTTCAAAGGAAACTCCATGCTCTCTTTTATAAGAAACTTTTAAAAAATCTCCAATTTACAACTTCACGCAAAGGTTCTCACAAATCTCCACTAAACCCCATTCACCTGTCAAGATCTTTCCAGCTCTGCTCCGTCTCGGCCACTCCACCTCCTGCACCGATTTTGTCTTCCTTCTTGGACGGTGTCTTCCTGGTCACGGTGACCTTGTCATCCCCAGGCTTCTTACAGTTCAAGAGACACTCCAGGACCTTGTTGTGCTTCTCAGACGTGTCTGCGTAAGATCTGATCAAGGTTTCCAGCTCCGACCACAGCTGGCGGTACAGCTCATCTCTGTAGTGAAAGGGGAAAGAAACATGATGACTGTGTAATAAAAAAACTTTAGCGTACGGTAATAATACTTCAGTAAGTAGATGAGGCAGTTGTTGTCTCATACTAAATGCAACAAAGTGGGATTCTTTGATTTCTATCATATGCACAATTACAAATTTACAATAAAACAGTTTAATTAAACAACAACTTAAAACAACATTTACATATAAATTCATTATATCTATTATCCTTCAGAAGATTTTGCTCTACACTACTCACAAAAGAAAACACACAAAAAGCTTTGTTCATAGATCTTAGAAATTATTTTAAAAAGAGAAAATTATTATACGGTATATATATCTCAGTGGGGGAAAAGAAATGTATTTCAGTCAACAACATTCAATAAGGATTTAAAAATATGCACCATAAAGTGCAATTAAAATTTGTTAAAACAGATTTTTATGGGTTGGGGTGGGGAGTTTTGTCTGAAAATTTTAAAGAATGTATTTTCAAAGGTTTAACATCTATGTGCCAAGTTTCAGGTAGACAATATCACAGAAAACGGGGCAATCAGCCTTCCAAATATTGGGGCTGCCAAGAATTAAACATAATAAGTTTTGCCAAGTAAATAATAAAGATTTTTAAAAGATTAAAAAATCAACAATTGAAATCTAAAATGTAAAGCAAATATTCTCATTACTCGAGTAAAACTAGAAATTTAAAAAATTACAAACAACAACCCTGTTCGTGATAAAACTTTCTGTAACTTGCAGCCACATTGAAGCTATTATTTAAATACAAAATGGATAGTTTCCCTCCCCTCTCCACCATCGTAGTAGGGTACTTGATCCTAGCCGCTGCTTCCTATATATAACATGATGCTGTCTAAACCAAGTATATGATTATATTTCTTTTGTTCTTCATTCAGCTAAGTGTTGTTATAAAAAAGACAACAGGGTTGAAAAGAGTCACCTTTTTGGCCCTTTGCCCCTTGAGCCGGCAGCAGGAACTGGCAGGGGGTCATTCTTTTGCTCCATTTCCAGCACTTTGTAAATAAGTTTAGTGCATTCCAGAAGCTGATCCTCTGTCAAATTCTCCTGGACTAGCAGCTGTGGTAATTGGGATAAGTTCTGAAACAAAAATAATGTTTAAGGGAAGATCAGAGTAGAACATAGAACTATGAACACTTTCCCAAATATATATTACTGTAACATTAATATTATAGATACATTTTGCTTTTAAAACTTACGTGAAATGATAATAGAAAATTATCCTCTTTTTATATTAGAAAATGTTCAATATTTAATATAGCTACTATTTCAATTTAGCCTCCATTTTGAACATACAGAAACACATTTATTTTTTAATTAAAAGACATTAAATAAATTCTAAAAGTCATATTATTTGTTCTTCATTGTACTGGGCTTTAAATAAAAGAAATAAAGTGACTGGATGAAAGAAATTAAAGATCAGAAGGCCAGAATGTAAAACAAAATACAACCAAGAAATAGTAAAGAAACATCCAATTTGTCACAAAGTTAGCATGCTACATTAAGTCAACTAATTATAAAATGAACATTTGGCGGGAAGATCTTTACTTATATCTTACAGATGCTGCTTCAATACAGAAGATTATTGCATCTTGCATGCATAGTATTTAATGTTTCAGTTTCAAAGAACTGTAACTCATCACCAACCTGGTGACCTGCCCTGGCATAGAAACTTACTGGCACATTGAAGAGAATTGTTTCACTGATGACCAATGGCCAGAACCTGCTACTTTTCTCCAGGTGGTCAATTGCTGGAATTAGATAAATCAAATGTTTAAAAAGTGTAGATTGAACAATGACAATAATGGCAAATAAAGATCTAAATTAGTCTATTTTGTACATCAGTATCTAAACTGTAATGAGGTATTTGTAATTTTACTTTCAGATACACTTTTTAAGGTGGAAATCTATGCCAATATAAATCTATATGCCATTGTGCACTAATGCAATAGGTGAATCCATGATATTGTAAATATCTGCTGTTATGAAACTATGCTATGCTAAAGTGACTCTATGCTAATGTGAATCTATATTGCTATTGAATATCTTTGCCATTGTGCAAATATACAATATATATGAATCTATGCCATTGTGTAAACATAAAATATATATCAATCTATGCCATTGTGCATCTATGCAATATATATGAATCTATGCTTTTGTGCATCTATGAAATATATATGAATCTATGCCATTGTGCATCAATACAATATAAATGCATCTACCCTTTTGTGTATCTATGAAATATATATGAATCTATGCCATTGTGCATCTATACAATATAAATGCATCTATGCTTTTGTGCATCTATGCAATATATATGAATCTATGCCATTGTGTTTCTATACAATATAAATGCATCTATGCTTTTGTGCATCTATGCAATATATATGAATCTATGCCATTGTGCATCTATACAATATAAATGCATCTATGCTTTTGTGCATTTAATCCAGGGGTCGGCAACCTTTTGCAAAACAGTGTGTCAAACTAGGATTTCTAAATAATTCAGAGTGCCAACAGCCTAAAAGTCAACCTGCTCTATTATAATTGTTTTTTAAATTATTGTTATAAGACAATTAATTTAACTCCGTAGCAAGACCAAGGCCAAAAACAAAGGAGATTATTTATAGAGAAAATCGTTAGAGCATTTTATATGTAATACAAAATTAACATGTTTATGATTAGTCTTGTCATCCTTTTTATTTCCATTTATATCTAAGCTTATTACAATATTTATTACTAAACTTTCCATATGGTGATTATTGATTAATATTATCACTTGTTAACCAAGATGAGGATCTCACCTTACTATTAATAATAATTATAATTGATCTCAGTGTAACTGAGATGCCTAATGGGCTTTAGCTAATTATAAATAGCTACCGGTACCCGTGACAACCAAGTACTGCATATTTATTGAATAAATACAAAATAATCATACAAACTGGGTAGTTAATGTAATGTTTGAAAATATACATATATACATTCTTTAGTTATATAATATTTATAAATTTTCAAATACTTTTTTGCAGTTTGATCATTTCAATTTCAAAGTTATATATTGTAAGCCATTTTTTTAACAAAAAAAAATTATCAGAAAAATATTAGCGCAAAGAAAACGGGTTAATTATCTCCCTTTAATAAAAAAAAAACGTTTTTGTTCCCGTTAGATTCAATAGTGATGTCAAACAGGTTATGTTTTGTAAATCCAAAATTATGGTATTCATTACAATATTTTATTATTAGAGGATTTAAATAATTTACGTTAAACAGTTGTTAATAAACTTTTCCTGCATAAATTAAGGAGCTTGTATTTTAAATATTAAGAATTACCGAAATTACATAATATAGTGCTATTACAAATAGCAAATATTTTTTTTTAGAATTACTTCTATTTAATTTATGTTTAATTAAAGAAGATGAGCATAAAATTTATTTTAAATGTAATCAGACTGTATCAAATAATGAGTGGTCAGTGTAAGTGACCTCTTTGTATGCTTAAAACTGCTTTCATGTGCTATAAAATCTGTTCACAAGAGCAAGTTGAACCAAAAGCTGAAAGTAAAACAGTGAATGTCTAGTAGTTGAGAAAAGCAGATGACTTTCCTAAGCAGCTTCCTTCAAGATTTTTTCCTCAAATAGGGACATTTCTTATTCCCATTTTTTTAAATGTTTATAATTCAACTTGCCGCATTTAAATATCGCCAATATTATTCCACTTAAAAAATTATCTTCATCTAAGAATGTTGTAGTAATATCAAACTAGTTAGACTTGATGTGGCATTAAAAAATGAGTCCATCATTTGAAAGTCGTGCCTTGATTAGAAAACACCGCATTGAGTGCTTCCATTAACTTCTGAAAAAGCCCAACTATCTATCTTAATATGTACCTTAATATAGGGATGTACATGTAGTTAAATGTTTTGAATAGATTTTACGGCAAGATATGTCCAGGTTCAATCCAAATCCATTCCAGTGGTCCTTGTAAATGTAAATTCAACTCACTAAAATGTGTCGCAATGCCATTCAGCAACATCGGCTTCAACAGTCAGTTTTCCTCATTCAAAACCGGAAAATGTTTTTTGTTTTTTTTTATCAATAAAAACATCTCTTGAAGGTCTCTCGCGTGCCACTGAAAATCGCTGTGCGTGCCAAGTTTGGCACGCGTGCCAAACTAGGTTGCCGACACCTGATTTAAACTACTATGCACCAGATGATATAGAATGATTACTTAAGGCACGAAGACATGGCCTAACAGAAAGTAAACTTGACATAAGCTTACATAAAGTAAACACAAATATGAACCCTTCACTTGACCACTCACCGTACAGATAGGGTTTTCTGTCTCCATAAGACTCCAACAGAGCAGCATTGCTCGGAGCCAAGCGGTTCTCTTTCATGAACTCTCCAAAAGCCTTGGAAGCAAAAAAAAATAAATAAATAAAGACACAAAAACCAACAAATGTATTACCAGAGGGCTGTTTGATTTCTGGGCTCAACTTAATCAAAGATTAAACAGTCGGATGAAAACTTTATCTGCAGTGATTCTAGAGTCACGATAGTTTTTTCTATAACAATTGAGGCAAAGTTAAATTCCAGAGTGGCATTCGGGCACGGAATGGGTTGCCTGAACAAACCAGGAAATATTTTAACATCGTTCAATACATTAATAAAAATGCAAGACTAGACTCTGACCACGGATGGGCGCAGGACGCAATAATCTTTTTTATAGAAGGAGCGTCTGTACCGGTAATATATAAGATGAATTCAAGAGTTAGGGTTAACGAAGATTCACGTCACTGAGTCGAATTAACCCTTAGGATTCAGAGCATTGAATTAGGCACAAAGCCCCATATATTGGGTCTACCAGGTCTAATTTTATGTGCACCATTTAACAATCTGTTGCCATTCTACGCTGTGGTTATTGGCAAACAACTGTCCGTTTCACAATCTTTTATTCGAATGAGAAAATACACAACATCATTTAACCCATTATAGTCTTCTTCTCTTCTATTAATACTATTATACTAACATCCATTCACTATGTTAAACGAAAACTAATACATCGTCAGTCTATTAACACTACTATTCAAAACACAACATTTCATCCTATAATCATTGTCAATGATCCATTCATATTTGTACCCGGTAGTAACCGTATCATCAATTCAGCTCCTATCCGAAAATCTGCCCACCCTAATAAACTAATACTGTCGATCTATTTAAACAGAGACACCCTAAATCTGCTGGCCAGACACTGTGAGACAAACAGACAAGCACGACACATTATAAACTTACAGTTATCCTGTAATCGGTCACCCTGCCTCCGCAGCCCTCGCTGATGGAGGGAGGATCCTCCAGTATGGAGCGGGAGGTGGGTATGGAGTGGATGAAGATCTCCCCTCCGTGGGCCGCCAGCATGTGCGAGATGACCTTTGCCCCACTCTTACGAGGCTGCTCCAGCATGACAGCTCTACCTGTTGGCGACAACATCAACATTTTTGAAGGTGGGTGGGGGGAGGAAGGGTAATGTTGCAGAAGATTTCAATAAACAATAAAATAAATAAATGTTATCAAGCACGATTTTAAAATATCAAAGGCGAAAGCTCATTGTTGTCATCAATGCCCACGACGCTATCAACAAACGAACTTACATATAAACTAAACTATATTCATAGCACTGTGCTTTCCACACAATTCTGTCTTTAACCAGGGTTTCCAGAAACTTTAACTAACCCTAGGCTAAGAGTCCAACATTGAAAGTATGTTTCAATAGGCGCAAAGTCATAATTACTGTTTGGTTTCTTATACATTTTTCATCTTTTGGCTTGTGTTAAAAAAATTTTTTAACCACATTCATAAGATTACACAACCTTAATACAAAAGTGTGGATTGTTATCCAATTGGGCAATCATGTTTTCCAAGAAGCCATAATTTTAATTCCAATAGATACATACTACAGCCATGGAGGCACATTTAACCCCAGGCTCCTTGTTTAAATTCCCTCACTTCACAAACAAGACACATAAACCCATGTAAGCATGACCACTCACCGCTAATTAAAAAGTTGGTCAGGCATGACGATGGCCTGCTGTTGACGTCCACTGGACATATCCTGTGGGCGGCTGAGCACTGATGCAGCTCTGCAGAAAAAAAAAACAACAGTCAGAACGTGCGTTAGAACAACAACAACCTGTTTATCAGGCAACAAGGAAATAACTCTTCTTTCATGTGTAACTTAATACATCCTCAGTGTAGCCGGACTTAGTGGCCTACATGAAAAACCTTAATCAGAAGTGTGTCTTGTAATAAACATTGACATAATAGGGCCAGTTGATAAATGGAAAAAAGGTTCCATTATGGCTTCGCCTAGTAGTATTGAGGTTAATAAGAAAACTGAAATCACTATCGGTACTTTCTTTAGTTTTTCTTTATTCCAATGTATGTTTAGTGTATGAGTATGTGTGTTGGCGAAGTATTTTTAAAGTAACTCAATTATAATTGTGCTCAAGTCTCTGCATTTGTTATTGATGTGAAGTTGTGATAGAGGTGATGGTAGTGATGATGATAGAGGTGATGTAGCTTTGTATATTTGATCGGTAAACAAGCCGTGAGTATTTGAGTCACTTTCTATAAGGCGCTGAAAGATAGCTTGATGTGTCACTGTCTCATTCGGATCTTGGCAGAGGTAGCACATTGGTGAAGTACCTGACGTTTCACTAGGTTGCAAGCTAAATTAAGCTGCACGTGAAACCGGTTTGCAGACCAAATAACATCTAACGCCTGTTTATGTCTTTGTTGACTACAATATTTCATAAAATTGGCATTTGGATAAACAACAGCAAAGTTTTTGGTGAAATTGTAGCAATAATCTCATTCTAGATGGAAAGTCTGTCAGCTTACAAGACAAATATTAGAGGAATCAATGTATAAGACCAGGACGCATCAACATAATGAGCACCCACCTACGACATTTGATTTCGGCGTACACCACTTCAGGGGCGTTGTGTCGATGGGCAAACCTTCTTTTGATTTGATGACCAGTCCTTCGGCATGTTCTGAAAATAGACGAAAGTAAAAAAACCATGAAAAAATAAATGTGGGTAATTATAAAAACATTGCCCTTCACACAAGGTGGTATTGATGTCACTTCATTGTTATGTCCCCGGTCATCTGTTGTCAGTCTATAGTCTGGTTTCACTGTGAAATAGAACACTCAAGCCACACGATATACGCTTTAAGAAGAATTGAATACTTATTTACAATAAGTACAAAGTATAAACTTGTCAAAACAAAGACTATCATAAGACTATCAATTAGCTTGCTTTAATTTTTCTGCTATTTGGTGACTCGAATGACTTCTTTTCGGAATTCCCGATTCCCTTTTGCACAGTACACTTATTTAATCGTTTTATTTAATCGCTTTGATTTTCTCAATGAAAAATTGAAATTAAAATCGAAAGTTATATACAGCGGAAACATTTAGGTAAACGTAGGAGAGTAGATGTCTTTTAAGACAGAGTAATTGGATGCGAACGGAAAAATAACATATAAGCTCTAAAAATAGAGCAAGCGGTCCGTCTTATTATAGTCTTTGGTCAAACAGACAAATGACTCTGATTGGTGTAATAGATATGGAACAAGTCAGTCTAATTAGTCTACTAAATTTAAATTAAAAAAAATATAAATAAAAAGACGGTAAAAGAACACAACAACCAACAATACGTTTTTGATAGCCTACCAAATTAAAGATACACAAATACATTACATCTAAATATAGTAAAATTTCATCGTAACTAAAAGAATTCACTACTGGCGTATTACGAGGTAAACATTGTCACGTGTGATTTTATCTATTTTGCCTACATCAGGGCCCTCGAGAGAAAAAAAAAGATGCCCGTACGAGATCTTTTCTGCCCCCCCCCCCCACACTTTTGTTTTATTAACTTACTAACATTCTGTTAATCATGATAACATCTGATGGGGTTTCGTTTGTTGATTTTTTTCTTATAATATTAAAATATATTTAAATTTGTCCATTAGCTCCAACCAACAACCATAACAGTTAAGGGCTTGATGATGATACTTAAATGAACCTTTTCTGGAACTTTAACTTTAGGTTCTAACCGAGTAGACGATTTCTACCAAGTACCAAATCTATCTTCATAGGATAGGCCTAATATATGTATGTATTGATCACTGGGCTGACTACTAAAAAAGAACAATGGTCCCAAAAACTCTAAATCCCTACATTTACCAATGTAAAATTTACTAAGCCCGAGCTGCTTGCCAATGATATCGACAAAGGAATGTTAGTAATTTTTTGTTTTAACATCTCAGTATATTTTTACAGTTACACATAGATGGGATTTATCACCCTTTCCCCTATATAGGAACGGTGGCCAAGCGACAGCGCGTTGGATTGGCGTACCGATGGTTCTGTGTTAGAATCATATAATTCTTTTTTTCCCTGGGTCTACATAACTTTGATGGATAACTTACTTTAATTGAGGTAAAACAAAATTTGTCTGGGCATTGTGCGGGCGACACAATATTAGTAGGCCTATGCCGCGTCCACTGCTTCAAAGACGTTATAAGTTTAGATCAATTTTGTCCGATGTGATCATAATAAATGTATATGTTATATACCTATCGATTTTATCTTATAAATTATAGACGCACCTTCTGTAAATAAGATTATTGCGTCCTACGCTCATCCGTCGTCTGAGTCTAGCCTTGCATTTTAATTAGTGTTTCAAATAATGTTAGGTTACTGGTTTCCCTGGTTTGTTCATTCCATGCCCGGACGCCACTCGGGAAGAAAGAGTACTTATATGCACTTGTTCTCCCGTAAGGGATAAGGAAAATGTTTTTGTCAGTATGTTTATCTGAGCATTGCAACACGTTGTTATTGTGTTTGCATTTCTAAGTTAGAATTTAAAGCATTATGTATTATTAGGATACAACTTTACTCTTTGTCCTTCTGTCCTCGAGTGTTTCCAGGTTTAGTGATTTAACTATTGGTGTATACTCTTGTCAGATGTAAATATTCGCCAGTAATGTATGTTGTGTAGTCAAATGTAAGATTAGATCTGCTGTGGCAATACAGTTGACACATACATTTTTGAACAGAATCTTCCCAAAATACATTTTATTAAATGACAAAAATTTGTTTTAAATTTTTAATATTATGTCTAAAATGATGATACCTTCAACTTTTCCTCTTGGCTACCGCACAGGAAATCATTAAAGTGTAAGAGGATCGACTAACTAGCTTTGACTGCCGTACTAGTAGGATATATGCAGCGACATACTAGACTCTTACTAGAGCATAGGTTCTCAATCGCCCCCCGGGGGGCGGTGAGAGGCTTTAGGGGGCGCTGACATTCCCGGGGGCGATTGGGGGGCGGTGAAGGGCAAGGGGGCGATACAAACGTACCTGATATAATTTGAACACCTCAGCTATTTGAATCGATTAGCTTTTGGATGAAATATGATGTAAACGCAAGTGCTGCTAAACATCTGATATCCCCCAACATTAGGCATATACATTATTAAACTAATAAGAAATAGGAATCGCAGTGACTTTTCGATGAATTAGGGGGCAGTATTTGGCAAATATGGTATGCGGCCGTCTGGTCCTATTGTTGGTTCACCGGCCTGTCAACCCTGCTGACCGATCACTGACGTCCTAACATAATATATGCTGATATTAAAGATATTTTGATCTCAGTTTTACCGAGATGTCCTTTACTTGATTCGTAGACGTAGGCCAATTCTCAAACTGTCGTAAAGCGATATAGATTCGGAGTAATCATACAAACTGGGTAGTTATTGTAATGCTTCAAAATATACATTAAAATTATTTAGTCATATAATACTTATATAATTTTCAAAATTAAATACTTTTTACAGTTTGATCAATTCAGAGTTATAAATGTAAGCCAATAATGTTTTTATACAAGAAAAAAAAATACAGAAATATTAGCTCAAATGTAACGGGTTAATTATCTCCCTTTTATTAACAAATGTTTCCACATTTGATTCAAAAGTGATGCCCAAAATAATATGTTTTGTAATATAACAAATATTACTTATTATTTTTTTTCTTTATATACATTCAACATTATGGTATTCAAAACAAGATTTAATTATTAGAGGATTAAAATAATTTACTTTAAACAGTTGTAATGAAACATTTCCTGCATTAAATGTTTTGTCCATTTAAGGAATTTATATTTTAAAAATTAATAATTACAGAAATTAGACCTAAGTAGTATAGGATGGTCTTTTCGATTATCATTTGAGGCGCGCGCCTCTGCGCCTCAGTTGACCTTTGACCTTTGACCCGGAAGTGCCCTTTGACCCCGTCACCGGAAGTGACCCCTACCGGAAGTGACGTCATCCAAGATGGCGTCTTGTCGTGTTGTTACACGACCGACCGTGACCTAGTGACCCCTACTGGAAGTGACGTCATCCAAGATGGCGTCTCGTCGTGTTGTTACACGTTCGGCCGTGACCTAGTGCCCTTTTGACCTAGTGACCTTTTGACCGCGCGGTTATTTTGTGGTATTACACGTGCTTTGAGCACGTGCTTTAATTAAAGATGGCGGAACCAAGATGGCGTCTTGTCGTGTTGTTAACACGTGTTATTAAATTATTATTTTGTAGGATTTTATCACATGTTTTAAGTATTACATGTGATTAATTATAGTGTGTAGTGTTATTACACGTGGTTTTATCACACGTGGTTTAATTATTACACGTGATTTGTTCACGTGCTTTCATTATAGTATTACACGTGGTTTTATCACGTGGTTTAAGTATTACACTAACTAAAGATATTGACAACAGTACGACATATAGATAAAAACAAAAATAGGTTTAACGTTATATATTATTTTATTGAGATTCTTCAAAATCACTTCCCAGTTAAATTATTAACCAATCAGAGCGTCCTGTAGGCGGCGCCAGATTATCTCGATATTTCGTTGATTGATCATGGTTCTATGAGAGATAGAAAAACATATTAGCAAAATATAAAAAATAGAATCACACTGCTTAAAACATACCAGTTCTCACAATGGATCCAAGGTGGAAACATCCCTTCACAGCGCTTATAGCCGGACCAACCGGTAGCGGTAAAACAGTATTTGTAAACAAATTACTGGCACATCTATCTGATATGGTGGACCCTGTACCAGAAGAGATCATTTGGTGTTATGGCGAATGGCAACCGATATACGAGACCATGAAAGGTGTTCATTTTGTGGAAGGTCTTCCTGATATGGAACAATGGGGGGTCGGAGATAAGAAACGTCGTCTGGTTGTCATAGATGATTTGATGGCCGAAACCGATGATCGGATTACTAAATTGTTTACTAAAGGGAGTCATCACCGAGATATCAGTGTTTTATACATTGTACAAAACTTGTTTGGAAAAAACAAAGAACAAAGAACCATCAGTTTAAATTCACATTACATAGTGCTCTTTAAAAATCCTCGCGACGGAGCACAGATTACAAATTTGGCAAAACAAATGTACCATGGGCGTGTTTCTTATGTACAAGAAAGTTTTAAAGATGCAACAGCGACCCCTCATGGTTATTTACTGCTCGACCTTCGACAAGACACACCGGATCACTTGCGCTTACGGAGTAATATATTTCCTTACGAGAAACAAGTTGTCTACGCACCTAAATAAATGTCTGAAAAGACGAAACGACAGGGAGAACTATTAAGGTGTTTATGTCGGGCTAAGCCACCTGCCATAAAGGCAATTTTGAAAAATGCCACACCCCAACTCATACACACACTGTGCGAGTGTTGTCACAATGTATTAAAAGGGAACGTTCCACTTACAAAACATCAGAAGCTTCGTTTACGTCGACACAAAACCAGTCTAAGAGAACTTACCAAAAAGAAACTATCCGTAAAAAAGCGGAAGCAAATACTTCAACGCGGTGGTTTCATAGGTGCGTTACTCGGACCAGTTCTAAGTGTTCTTAAAGGTGTTCTAGGTTTCTAAAAGATGGCCAAGAAAATGGTTTTGATTGACCCACGACTATTGGAATCTATGAATCAAAAAACATATGTACCACCAGATACACTTAACGATAATTTAAGAGACTTGGATAACCAAATGCAACAGATCTTAGAACGGGAAGATTTATCACCGCGCGACAAAGTCAAACAGTACCAACAAATTCTACAACGCTATACATTTCGTCTTGGCGAGTACAAACAAAAACCACTAGGATTATTAGATATGAAACCTCAGCCTCAAGCAACGCTACAGTCAAATACACCAACAGCGTCGGACCAACAACAACAAAAAATAGACGTTGAACCTAAAAAAGTAGACGTTGAACCTAAAAAAGAAGAAACACCAATCGTGATTCCCGAATCAACAAAGAAAAGTAAGAAACAGAAAAACACAGAGAAAGACAAAATAACCCCACCTCAACCTAAGCGAACTAGGAAAGCTAAAAGTACAAAACAAGGTCAATGGGAGGAGTGGTAAACTTACGCAGATATTATTTTGAACCGGCTCGTCCTGGCGCTTTCGGTGGTGTTTTTAAACATCCAAAATTTAAAACAAAGGAAATTAAAGAATGGTTAAGTCACCAGGACACGTATACATTACACAAACCGATTCGTCGGCGTTTTCAAAGACGAACAACTATAACAGGTGGTATGAACCAACAATTTCAAGCTGATCTCATAGATATGCAAGGGCTACGAAAATATAATAATGGGATTTCGTACATACTGACATGTGTGGATGTATTTAGTAAATTTGCTTGGGCCATCCCGATAAAGACAAAAACAGCTAAAGCACTAGTCGAGGCAACACGACAAATTTTTGAAAAGCGGAAGCCACTTCAGATTCAAACCGATAAAGGGAGCGAGTTTACCAACAAGACTTATCAAAAATTTCTCAAAGATGAGGGTGTGCATTTCTTCACCACGGAGAACGAAGATATTAAGGCCGCTATCGTAGAACGATTCAATCGCACCTTAAAAGAAAAAATGTGGCGCTATTTTACGAAAACAAATAGTCTTCGTTACATTGATGTACTAGATCAATTGCTTCAAAATTATAATAGCTCATTCCACAGAAGCATTAAAATGGCGCCCGTGAATGTTACTTTAGAAAATCAAGAACAAGTGTGGAATACCTTATACGCCCCTGTTAATACCCCACGGCGAAAAGGGTTTGAAGAAGGTGACCGGGTCAGAATCGCACAAGCCCGACAAAATTTTAAAAAGGGTTACACACCTGCGTGGACAGAGGAGCTGTTTACAATCAGTCGGCTCAAGTCAACAACAAAGCCAATAGTTTACATTTTGAAAGATGATGCCGGTGAAGAACTAAAAGGTTCTTTTTATAGAGAAGAACTAAAAAAAGTAGGAGACAAACAAATATACAGGATCGAAAACATATTACAAGAACGACAACGCGCCGGCGGTGGAAAAGAGTATTTAGTCAAGTGGTTTGGTTACAACTCGTCATTCGATAGCTGGATCTCAGACAAAAACATTTCGAAATATAAAGACTAGCGATGGAACCAGCCATATATCGCGATGCAACAATTGAATCTGACAGACCCGTCTCCTCTACGTCCGGATCATCATTCGCATCCACCCTCGTGACCTGGTTGGGTAAAATAAAAGTAAGACCAGGTGCCGTATTCATTTCACAAATGATCGTTATATACACAGTCATCTTCGTGGCGTTGTTCAATCTCTCACGTGGTGTCGGAAACGAACAGGAGGAAAAATTGTGGGTCGTCTTATTATCCAGCTGCTTAGGATACATACTACCTAACCCCAAGCTTTCAAGAATAAAAGATTCACAATGAGTTTTTATATAACACTACCAAGCAACTCTTCCCCAAAACTTTTTCCAAATAACAAGGCAGATCACTTTTTTGTCAAACTACCACAGACGATTGATATCACAGCGAATTATGAAGTTGGTTTGGTCGAGATACAATTTCCGAACCGTTATTGTCTTATCGAAGAAAATGAATTGTGGGTACAGTATGACTCGAACAAGGACGGCGAAGAACCGAAATCACGTTTAATCCTTACCATTCCACCTGGGAAATTTCACTCTGTAGACAAAATTATCGAAACATTGGAAAAACTAACATTAAAAGAAGAAATACGGGATGGAAAAGTCAGAATTATTACGACTGACTGTGACAAGCCCTTAAAGAAAGTTGTTATAAAAGTAAACGAACCAGGTGATGTAATTATCCTTAGTGATAAATTGACTAATTTTCTTGGATATTTTAACGGAGCACAAAAACTAACCAGTAATATTGGTGATCAAGAGATCGATACCAATATAAAGACGGTATTCGTCTATTGTGATTTAGTCGCCTCGAGAGTGGTGGGAGATGTGTTAGTCCCATTACTACGAACTGTACCTATCATCGATAAAAGACCGCTTTCTGTTTTTCGGATTTACGACAAACCACACTACATACCCCTGAGTCGTTTTTCCTTCGACACAGTGGAAATACTTTTAACGGATGCGCTAGGACAACCTATTCCATTTACGAGTGGGACGTCGGTGTTGACACTCCATTTTAGAACACGGAGACATTTTGACCTAGAATAATCATGGTGAGACATACAGTATTACAGCGCAATCCCAAATTATACGAAGATTTTTATTGTAACCAAGGCGGACAAGGACTTCCTGTTTTTATTGGAGGTCGGAATCAGGGAGGACATGGGATTGGCTCTTTTTTTAGTGGACTAGGACGAATGGTGCTTCCATGGTTAAAGACAGGTGGCAAAGCCCTACTTAAAGAGGGTGTAAACACGGGTTTGCAAGTCGCGAACGACGCATTATCTGGTAGAAACGTGGGAGAGTCATTTAGAGAACACTCGAAAGAAGCGGGTAAGCGTTTACTACAAGGCGCAGTCAATCATATTAGTCAGTCCGGAAGTGGTTTTAGAAAGAGACGACGCGGTGCACCGCCGGGCCAACCTCGCAGTAAACAGATAAAAACAGCTCACAGACCAGGCACGTCTCATAAGAAGACCCAGCGCAAGAACAATCAACACCGTAAACATTTTGATATTTTTGACTAAACAATGTCTTTGCTACACCCCAGTTCTTGTGAATGTTTACATTCTGGTTTGGATTTGTTTAGCGTACCACCAACACAAACAGCCGTGGAAGATGGTCAGTTTGTTGAGATACATCCTCTAGCCTCACTGGCCGGAGGGGCCCCTATAGAATTTTCAATCTCTGGAAACAGTGAGGATTATTTAGATTTGTTCAACACCTTTATTCATATCCGTGTCAAAGTAACGTTACCAGACGGCACTAATTTACCTGACGACGCTAACGTAGGTCCTGTAAATTATTTCTTACACGGTTTATTTAGTCAAGTTGACATAGCGCTCAATGACACACTTATTTCACCATCTGAAAATACGTATCCCTACCGTGCTTATATCGAAGCAACGTTAAATCACGGACTAGATGCCAAACAAGGACCTCTAACGGCAGCGCTGTACTACAAAGATTCACCCTCTTTTTTCAACGATTTCAACGATACTAATAGTGGTTTCAAAACCCGTAAGGAAATTGTCGCAAACAGTACTGAAATTGACTTAATGGGTCGTCTGCATACAGATATTTGTGTTCAAGACCGTTACCTTTTAAATGGAGTCGATGTAAAAATAAAACTGTCCCCATCAAAAGACACATTTAACCTTTTGACTTCCAAACCTGAACTTGGTTACAAATCGGTAATCACGTATGCCAAATTACTGGTCAGAAAAGCAAAATTAAACCCAGCCATTTCATTAGCGCATGAAAAAGCATTACAAAGAATGAATGCCAAATATCCATTTAAACGAGTTGTGATAAAGACCTGTTGTATTCCAAAAGGAATGTTATCGCATCATCAAGATAATCTGTTTCTTAGTCAGACACCCACCCGGATAGTTATTGGACTAGTTAAGGCTTCAGCGTTCAATGGCGCTTATGGCTTAAACCCCTTTAATTTCGAACATTTTGATTTATCTTATTTGAACGTAACAGTGGATGGTAAATCTTTTTCCAAACCATTGGTGATGTCATTCGACAAAAATCAAGTTGTGCGCGCCTTTTTCGAAACCAATTTAGCCCTGGGCTATATAGGAAGAGATGCAGGTAACTCAATATCAATAAATGACTTCCGGAAAGGTAATAGCCTCATGGCATTCGACTTAACTCCCAGTCTATTAGATGGGAATCAACTTGAGATGGTTAAAAGTGGCCCTATATCCATTGAAGTAAAGTTTGCAACAATTACAAAGGAACCGATTCAACTCATCATATATGCCGAACAAGATTCTATACTTGAAATCTCTAAAACGAGGCAAATATTAACAGACTATACAGCCTAAACACTGTTATTAACCCGCCAACCCTTCAGAATGAACACACACCACCTACAAGCCATACTTGATTCTGATGCCTTTGCACGCCGACTCTCACTCACCCTCGTCTTAGCATGTGATAAACTTCCAGCCTGCCTCGCTGCTGACAAAGCCTCGGGATTTATCATAAACCTAGACAAACAAGTCGAAATTGGGTCGCACTGGGTTTCTCTGTTTTACAACGGACTTGGACAATTTACGTACTTCGATAGTTTTGGGTTTGGACCACGGTCTTCTGAGATTGTAGAGTTTATTAAAAACAATTCAACAAGACCACTGCTATATAATACCCGGCATTTACAGACAATTGTTTCTAAAACGTGTGGATTGTACGCAGTTTATTTCATACTAGCAAAGGCCCGTGGGTTCAGTCTACAAAGAGTGCTATACCCATTTTTAAATTCAGCACAAAGACAATATCTTAACGACATTATAATTTTAAGAATTGTGAAAAGATTAACTAAACGCTCTGATTTAGACGTTTTATTTCAAGATGGCTGATTCATGGGTTTTTGCAACGAGACCGGCTGGGGTAGTCAAGGGAGACAAAAACCAGACAGACTCGAAAATGGCTTGTGTCTCATTATTCATGAATAAACCAAGGCTACATTTGCGATCTTATCACGGGAAAAGAGATAATTTAATGCCTTCACCGAGCGCCCTGGTGTTAACAAAAGAAGGGTTTTTAAATTTAATTTTGCTAAAAGATGATATTCTTCAAGCATTTGAAAAACTAGAACAATCACACAGAACTTAGTGCTAACATATTTTTTAGTTTAATGTTGTATGTATATGTTTTTTTTTATGTATATTATTAAATGTATATTATTGTATGTATTATATTCACGTAAACATTATATAATTCTGTATATGTATTATTTAAATGTAAACATCAATTTCTATTTAAATGTATATTATTTAAATGTATAATATTGTATGTATTATATTCACGTAAACATTATATAATTCTGTATATGTATTATTTAAATGTAACCATCAATTTCTATTTAAATGTATATTATTGTATGTATTATATTCACGTAAACATTATATAATTCTGTATATGTATTATTTAAATGTAAACAGCAATTTCTTTTTAAAAGAGTTTTATAAAATATGTATTATTCGTGAAATAGTTTAAATGTAAACATTGTGTATTATAAGTATTATTATATTTTCAAAAGCGTAAATAAAAGAACTTACACACAAAATTGATTCTGTTATTCTGTTAGTGGTGACAATATCTGAAATAAATACGGTAATAATAGTAGATATATAAATTGTAAGCATGTTAAATCTTCAAGGGTTTACAGTAAGAATAAACTCGCTATGTCAGTCTAGCACACACACACACACACACACACACACACACAAGCAGACATACGCGCGGGCACTCTCCCTCTCCGCTTTTGTAATTAATAATATTAAAAATATTAAAAATTAATAATAATTATTGTTTTTATTGAAAACTAATGTATGTACTAGCATACGTAGTGCAAGCTGCAACCTAGCATTCTGGAACCAAACACACAACCAGCTCTACACATACATACACACACACACACACGAGCAGACATACGCGCGATGACCAGGTGTTATAGATTGCGTTTGTGCTGGGCAGGGGAAAAAATACAGGGCTCTTGTAAAGAGCGGGGCGGGTGGGGGGGGATCTTTGGTTTACCACAGACACGGCTTGCTAATTGCACACACACACACACACACACAGTCAGGGGAAAAAACACACACACACATTGTTAAATCCACGGACGATGGTCAGTGAAAGATTCGCACACACACAGTCAGGGGAAAAAAATTACAGACTCTTTAGTGAGCGGGGAGGCTGTGGTGGACTTCCCGCTGCGCGCTTCATTGAATCTCTGGTATACTGGTCTGGGGAAAAAAAAACACACACACATTGGCTAAATTCACGAACGATGGTCAGTGAAAGATTCGCACACACACACACACACACACAGGCAAACACACCTGTGGAATACAAGCGTTGTGTTATAAAGAATGTTTTATTAAGCATTTGTTAAAATCATTTGGCTTAGCTTTATAAATAAAGTAAATGTAAACTAAACTATGAACAGAATATATAGTCGAATTAGTATTTATGTAGATAATATATTTATCTATTTGTTTATCTCCTACCCTCGTTCATTCTTTCTCTCTCTCTCTCTCTCTCTCTGCCTCTCTCTCTCTCTCTCACTCTCTGCCTCACTCTCTACCTCTCTCTCTCTCTCTCTCTCTGCCTCTCTCCCACTCTCTGCCTCTCTCTCTCTCTCTCTCTCTCTCTCTCTCTCTCTCTCTCTCTCTCTCTCTCTCTATGTGTAATGTTTTACACTGAGTACAATGATGTTAGAAAAAAATGTAGTGAACCTGTCTATCTATCTATATACCTGTCTATTTATCTGTTTATATATCTATCTAGCTGTTTATATATCTTTTTAGCTATCTAGCTGTTTATAAAGCGTTTTAGCTATCTATATACCTGTCTGTACACCTATCTAGCTATCTAGCTGTTTATATATCTTTTTAGCTATCTAGCTGTTTATATATCTAGTTGATTATATACCTTTCTGTACAGCTATCTATATAACGAATTAAGTTAACATGTGATATAAAAACTAAAATACTTACATATTTCTGTATATAGCAACAGGCAATTGAACTAGTTGTAGACTGGAACAAGTGCAGTAATAAGCATTGAGAATAGCTACCTTATATATAGCGTGTTCTGACCGCCTTATGCATTAACACATCACCTAAACGCATTAATTTTGGTTGCGTATATTAAATCATTTTGACTGCCATACAGGAGTCTCCGCTGGATAGGTAATGGACAGTTTCCGATGTTATCACTTGGCTGGCGTCATACGCTAAGTGCATTTTACTCGTTGCACTGGTCAAAAATTGACTTATCTGGCACCTGAAAATCGGCATGTGTACTTACAGAGCTTCTTGCTGGTCACCAGCTGTTGCACTAAGGCACTTAGTGCAGGGCTAAAGGTCAACTTTTTGCACTAATGGGTTTTGGTTTATCAATAAACTCTTTTTTTAGTCCACGTGGCTACTAACATTTTTGCACTAATGGGTTTTAGTACACTAAGGTCAACATTGTTGCTTTAATGGGTTTTGGCTTATCGATCAAATCTGGACAGGGAAGCCATTAATTGCCTTGCGCAGTGCGCATGACACGATAAGGGACCATCTGGACAGAGAAGCCATTAATTACATGACACGCTAATGGACCACCTGGACAGGGAAGCCATTAATTGCGCATGACACGATAAGGGACCACCTGGACAGGGAAGCCATTAATTACCTTGCGCAGCGCGCATGACACGATAAGGGACCATCTGGACAGGGAAACCATTAATTACATGGCACGCTAATGGACCATCTGGACAGGGAAACCATTACCCTGCTCTCGGGAATGTTTGATTATAGCTTTACTCACGAACAGGTGCGTTAATGCATGTGTGTTTGGTGTGTATAAATACAGCTCGGTAGTTTATTTCCTTCACACTTTGCCTAGCAGCTCTGCGAAGACCTGTCTAACGGCTGACCAACTTTTTCCAAGCGATAAAAAGTGAGTTTTTAATATTTTGAAAATGCTTTCATAGAATAAAACCATTTTGCGTTCTCTCTCTATAATTTATTTATATGTTTAATACATTTTATATTTATCCCCAGGGCATACATTCCTTGTAACAGAACTTTATTCTAATATAAAAGTATTGTTGCTTGAAGAGTACGTATTTTTTTAAATGTATTAAAATATTAGTATCATTGTAAAAATATTTTTAAGGGGGTGTTGACCACCCTAAACATTGGAAAAAAAAATAATTATTTTTTTAATTGTCGAGTATTTTAAATGTAAATATTAGTCTCATTGTAAAAATATTTTTAAGGGGGTGTTGACCACCCTAAACATTGAAAAAAAATTATTTTTTTTAATTGTGTATTTTTTAAATGCATTAAAATATTTTAAATAGCGGCTTATCAGTACTTAACAATAAAGTAAGTGAGTTTTTAATATTTTGAAAATAAATATAATTGTTTTATAGAATAAAACCATTTTGCAGTCTCTCTTTATAAGTTATTTATGTTTAATACATTTACATATGTATCCCCAGCGTGTATTGGGTGTATTAAAGTATTGTTTGAAGAGTAAGTATTTTTTAAACACTTTAAAATATTAGTCTCATTGTAAAAAATATTTTTAAGGGGATATTGCCTACCCTAAACATTTGGAAAAAAAATATTTTTTTTTAATATTTTTTTTTTATTGTCGAGTATTTTAAACGTAAATATTAGTCTGATTGTACAAATAATTTTAACTGGTTTTTATTCTTATCATGTATAGGCTAAAGTAAGTTGCCTATTATATATTTTAAACTGGATTTGAATTATTTTTTCTATAATTATATACAGATGGAAGCACTCAAAACATTTGCATGCACTTTGTGTACGCGTGTGTTCACCAAGAATAGTGATTTAAAGCGACACAATGACTCAGTCCACGATAGAACACGACATACTTGTGATATTTGTGGCCGTGTCTACACCAGATTAGATAATTTAAATAGACATACGAAGACCCATGCACAGACTGTTGCTGGTATGTTATAAATATTTTTTAACTTATATGTATTGGTGTGTTTATTAAGAAGTTACATAAAAACTACTTATAATTGTTTAATATATTATAATGTTATAATTTTCTGTATATATTTTCCACAGTTGGTGTATCAGAAACAACCACACCAACAGCGGCAGAGACAACAACAGCGGCAGAGACAACACCTACAGCGTCCACATCTACAGAGACAACAACTACACAAAAAAGGAAGGCAAATAATGATTTAAAGCAAACAACCAAAAGACAATTATTAGACCTTACCGTATTAGACAGCCAACATAATGACATTGATTTAATGGACATTCAAGACGAACTTGACTTGTTAGATCATTTGCCACAAGACATAAGGGCTACGTATATCGATCATTGGACTGCTCTACAAACGCACCATAACATCCACAAGCACATTTCAACCTATAATTATTTCCATAGTCCATTAAGTAAACATCCCATTGACTGGCAGACACGATTAACAGACCAGCCATTTCACAAAACAAACAAAACGATACAAAATAAATTACAGTCACCATCTCATTTTAAGACATAAGGAGACAAATGAACTTCGTTTCTTTCATAGCTCAGTTAACAACGCAACTGCCTTAGACACTCCAAGACTAATAAATAATATACATGATTTTCACTCATTCATAGAACACTTAAATGAAACAGACATTTTAGATATAGGACTTCAAAACAGACCCAATACTAATTATCAGGTAGAGAGTATTCCAGCTACGACCTTCTACATATACCCCCTTCAAGACTTTCCTATAGGCTGCACTCTCACAGACATACCCAATTTCATTAAACATAATAGGGCCATTAACATTTTACAATTCGACTCACATTCAAAACCATATACAGACAATCTTTGTTTCTTTCGATGTTTAGCTGCATTCAGAGGACACCCCATTACAAACATTAGGACACAAACAAAACAATTGTTGATGCAGTGGCAAGTCTATCGGGGTGTAGAGACCTCGAATGGGTTTAGTGGGGTTAGTTTAAAAGAGATACCAGATTTAGAACAGTGTTTTAGGATTAATATAGATGTATTTGAATTTAATGAGAAAGAGAAAATCATACCAAAACTCCGGGGTGGGACTAGCTTTAATGAGACCATGTACCTGTTACTTTTTAAACAGCATTTCATGTACATTTCTGATATTGATGCTGTGGGGCATGCGTTCTCATGTGCTAAATGCGGGAAATTGTGGCCGCTATTAAAACTATTAAATAGACACGAAAAGACCTGTGAGGGTGGGAAACCGAAAGATAGATATAAGGGTGGCATGTATAGACTGCAAGAGACCATTTGGGAGGGATTAGCAGCACAAGGCATTGATGTAGATATCAATTATGTGTATCCTTATAGAGCAACGTTCGACTTCGAGTGCTACTTTGATGACTCGGAAGCTCGTCTGGTAGGGAACGTAACTAATTTAGTAGCAAAGCATGTACCCTTATCCTGCTCTATCGCCTCAAATGTCCCTGGCCAAGAAGGACCGTTCTGCTTTATCTCAAACGGAGATGAACAAGATTTGGTTAATAGGGCACTAAAAAAACTACAAGATATAAGTGAGGCAGCTTTTGAAATTTTAGAAAACACGTTTGAATGGGTTTTTAAGGCATTAGGTAAATTGATTAACAAGGCTAGTAAGGAAGCAGGGGGTGAAGAAGGGGAGGGGGCTGGGATGATTGGTAAACTCTGGGCTAGATTAGAGGGTTACTTACAACAGCTGCCAGTGATAGGATTTAATTCAGGAAAATATGATTTTAATTTAATTAAACCTTATTTTATAAAGTACTTTGTGGGATCTCAGAACGTGGGGGGAAAGGTGGGTGGGACGACCGTTGAAGAAGACAGGGACGAGGGGTTAGAAGACAAAGAGGGGTTAGAAGAAGAAGTGGGTGGTGTTCCCTATATAGCGACAGATGAACCAACTGACTTTGACAAACAGTCCCCCTTTAATTTTGTCATTAAGAGGAATAATAACTTTATGTGTGTAGCGACAGATGACTTAAAGTTTTTAGACATTGTAAACTATCTAGCCCCTGGGTTTAGCTATAGTAAGTACCTAGCCGCCTATGACATTAAGGAAACAAAAGGACATTTTCCGTATGAGTATGTTAGGAACCTAGGAGTACTAGACGAGACTAGTTTGCCCCCACATAGTGCTTTCTTTTCATCCCTTAAGAACAGTAACATTTCAGAAGACGAATATGCCTATTGTCAAAGTATCTGGGTGGAAAAGGGCATGAACACGTTAAGGGATTTTCTAGTATGGTATAACGACAAAGACGTGGTTCCCTTTATCCAAGCGTTAGAAAGACAAGTTAGTTTTTACAAGGATCTAGGGGTCGATATTTTTAAACAAGCCGTTTCCGTCCCTGGGATAACTCTAAACTATCTTTTTAGGACAATTCCAGATGGGGTTCACTTTTCTTTATGTGCTAAACGTGATAGGGATTTACATACAACCATCAGGAATAATATAGTTGGGGGACCGGCTATAATATTTCATAGGTACCATGAGAAGGGTAAAACTTATGTTAGAGGGAATGGGGACAAGCCGGTCCAGGGGATCAAAGGCTTTGATGCCAATGCCCTATATTTATGGGCACTTATGCAAAAAATGCCCACCTATCGCCCCATTATTAGAAAGAGTGAGGATAGTTTTAAACCGCGTAAACAAGATTTTTATGGACAGCAGTGTAGGGAATGGCTAGCGTGGGTTTCCCATACGACAAAAAGGAAACTAAAGACAGAGGACACAAATGGAGAAATGCGCTTAGGAAATAGGTACATTAGAGTAGATGGGTGGGACGCGAAGACTAGGACAGTATATCAGTTTCATGGCTGCCTGTTTCATGGACATCGACCAGAGTGCCCTATTACCAAAGATAGAGACGTTAATCCCAAAAATGACAAACCTCTCACAGAGTTGTTTGCGAAGACAGAAGAAATTAGTACGTACTTGAGGGAGACAATTAAAGTTAATCTAGTGGAAATGTGGGAGTGTGAGTGGAAACAATGTAAAAAGACTGATCCTAGTGTGAAAGATTTTGTAGCTGACTTCAAGACGCTTTCGGCGAGTCTCGTTGCCCCGACATATAATAAATTCAAAGGCCCCATGACAGAAAAACAGATCCTCGATGCTGTTAAAAATGAGACGTTTTTTGGACTGATTGAGGCTGACCTTAACGTTCCTGACCATTTGAAAGACCATTTTAGTGAGATGACACCTATTTTTAAAAACACAACTGTTGGTAGAGACGACATCGGCCCTTTCATGCGCGAGTACGCAGAGCAAAACAAGCTCTTGACGTCCGCCCGACGGACGTTAGTAGGTTCGTATAAAGGGGAAAAGATTTTATTAGCGACACCTTTATTAAAGTGGTATTTAGAACATGGGTTGGAGGTAACCAAAATTTATCAGATAGTAGAGTATAATCCTAATGCATGTTTCAAGTCCTTTGGGGAAAAGGTGTCTGACGCGCGACGCAAAGGCGATAGTGACCCTAATTACACGATAACTAGCGAGACGATGAAATTGTTAGGAAACGCGGCGTACGGCAAGACACTGACAAACAAATCTAAACACGCGGACATGTCTTATTGCTGCGGTGACGCGACTGGTAAATTAGTAAATAGTCCGCTCTTTAAAAAAATGACAAAGCTAGGCGACGCGGACATTTTTGAAGTAGAGATGTTAAAGACAAATATAAATTGGGATCTCCCTCTTCAGATAGGTTTTTTTGTTTATCAATACGCGAAGCTTAGGATGTTAGCCTTTTATTATGATTTCCTAGATACGTACATTGAGAGGGCCGACTTTCAACTCTGTGAGATGGATACGGACAGTTTATATTTAGCGCTTAGTGCCCCTGACTTGACTGATGTTGTTAGACCCAACAAAAGACAGGACTTTTACAAAGAACACGACAACTGGTTCCCCTCTGAATTTTGCGAAAAACACAAAGAGCTGTTTGGCAGTGATAAGGGTACTGTAAATTGTCAGCAGTGTAGGGCTAGGAAACTTTATGAAAAGAGAACACCGGGGTTGTTTAAGTTAGAGTATGAGGGGGTGGGTATGGTCTCGCTATGCAGCAAAACTTACCACTGCTTCGGTGAGAATAACACAAATAATAAAACATCCACGAAAGGTTTGTCGAAACATCACAACCCATTAGACATCACACACTTCATGCATGTACTCAACACACAAAAAGCGGGGGGTGGTACAAATATAGGATTCAAAACACATCAAAACGCAGTCTTTACATACACACAACACCGCAGTTCACTTTCATATTTCTATATCAAAAGACAAGTACAAGCAGACGCATTTACAACCATACCACTAGACATTTAATTAGTTTTGGAGTGTCTAGGGCATACACACAGACTACACTTAGGGGCCGACATTGACAGACATTGGACTGTGATAAGATTGCAAAATAAAAATTGTCTTCTGATGTACATACATTATATGTATATATGTATTGGATTATGTATTGCTATTGTATATATAATATGTATTGCTATTTTATATATGTATTGGATTATGTATTGCTTTTGTATATAATATAATATGTATTGCTATTGTGTATATGTATTGGATTATGTATTGCTATTGTATATATGTATTGCTATTGTATATATGTATATTACAAATAAACTTGTTTATTACCATGATATTATTATTAATAAATGAACTTGTTTGATTGCTATAAATAAACTTTTTGTTTGCTGTAAATACAATAATGTAACATATGTAGTGTTGTAAATAAACATCTGGAACATTATATTGGTTTATGTATTGTAAATAAACATCTGGAACATTATATTGGTTTATGTATTGTAAATAAACATCTGGAACATTATATTGGTTTATGTATTGTAAATAAACATCTGGAACATTTTATTTGATTATGTATTGTTGTAAAATAAACATCTGGAACATTTTATTTGATTATGTATTGTTGTAAAATAAACATCTGGAACATTTATTTGATTATGTATTGTTGTAAATAAAATCACCACTGTCTACAATAGCGCTATGCCTATATATAACTGTGAATAAAAATCACTATATAACGTTAAACCTATTTTTGTTTTTATCTATATGTCGTACTGTTGTCAATATCTTTAGTTAGTGTAATACTTAAACCACGTGATAAAACCACGTGTAATACTATAATGAAAGCACGTGAACAAATCACGTGTAATAATTAAACCACGTGTGATAAAACCACGTGTAATAACACTACACACTATAATTAATCACATGTAATACTTAAAACATGTGATAAAATCACACAAAATAATAATTTAATAACACGTGTTAACAACACGACAAGACGCCATCTTGGTTCCGCCATCTTTAATTAAAGCACGTGCTCAAAGCACGTGTAATACCACAAAATAACCGCGCGGTCAAAAGGTCACTAGGTCAAAAGGGCACTAGGTCACGGCCGAACGTGTAACAACACGACGAGACGCCATCTTGGATGACGTCACTTCCAGTAGGGGTCACTAGGTCACGGTCGGTCGTGTAACAACACGACAAGACGCCATCTTGGATGACGTCACTTCCGGTAGGGGTCACTTCCGGTGACGGGGTCAAAGGGCACTTCCGGGTCAAAGGTCAAAGGTCAACTGAGGCGCAGAGGCGCGCGCCTCAAATGATAATCGAAAAGACCATCCTATACTACTGACCTACATGACATAGATCTAGTGTTATTAAATAAGTCTCCTATATTTATAAAATGAATCATACAAATAAATTTGTTTTAGATTTAATTATAGGCCTATTTATGTTTAGTTAAAATTAAGTTGCGGGGCGGTGAGCGGAAAAAAATTGTTAAAGGGTACAATGAGCCGAAAAAGGTTGAGAACCTATGTACTAGAGCAGTGATGGCGAACCTTTTTGAGGCCGCGTGCCCAAAGTGCAATACAAGACCAACTTATTTCTTTCAACGTGCCAACACAGCAATTATAACAAAATACTGAGGTTTTACTTTAAAGAAAAAAACATCTCATACAGTTGTCCGAACTAATTAACTTCTTTTGTCCAGAAAGAATAACAAATTGACAGATCTTTGAATGATACAAATAGTCTCTTATAAAAAAAATATGAACTCTAGTAAATGAAAAAATTAATATATTACAATTACAGTTATTACAGTTAACTGTATGCATTTGGCATAATGATTTTGCATAGCTAATGTGATTTTTGCTGTTGTGTGCATGCTGATAATTTGTCAATCCTTGGCTCATACTCCGTAACTTTAAGAGCGACATATGCAGCAATCAGGTCATCTGGTATCATGATATCAGATCTGATATAATTTAAAGTTGAAAACAGCTGCTCACAAACATAAGATGACCCAAACAAAGTAAGAAGTGCAATCCCAAGTACTTCCATCGACTTGAAATTATTTGGCAGAGAATTCCACACTTTAAGGATTTCATCATCAGAGGAATCAGAGCTACCAACTAGGCTGTACTTTGCCATCCTTCTCAAATTTTTCACGCATGTAATGTAATTTATTTTTCCAGATAGAACTTTTTTGAAATTCCAATAGATGTATTTCCAGATTTCCCAAATTTTACCACAATAAGCAGGAAAGATCAAGTTCTTCAAATTTGGCTTCATCTGGGGAAGTAAAAAAATAGAGGGTTGTCTCCTTCTTACGAAACTGTACGAATCTATTACTTAAATTCTCCCTTGCAGCTGCTCCAATGCAAGAAAATTCCATGTAGATTTCCTGACTGTCGGTAAATGTTAAATAATTTTGTAAATGCATTTTTACATTTGAAAAATAGTTCAGCTGCCTACTGTGAAGTTAGGTCTCTTTAAAAAACCTGCAGTTTTGTTTTAAATGTTCTGATATCACAAAACATCATTACTGCTGTTTTTCCTGAACCTTGCAGTTTTTTTTTATTCAGTTCATTGAATGTGTGCTGTAAAATCTGAAAAAAAGACATGAGGTTGTTAAGCCAGACTTTATCAGTGAGCTGTGGATAATCCTGCCCCTTTTGAATCATTAACAGCCTAATTTCATCCAAGCATGCTACAAATCGCTCAAATACTCGTCCTCTGCCCATCCACGTGGCATTTTGTACATGATGAGTAAAGTATTATACTGCGCCTTGACCTCATCAAGAAGTGCGTGAAACTGTTGACAGGTAAGAGTACGAGCCATGATGTAATTGACCACGTTTGTGACATCTTTAAGGATATCATCTAATTTCTTGCTGCTATCCCTGGCACAAAGAGATTCTTGGTGTAAGATACAGTGAAACGGAACGATTGGGTGTTTTGCTTCTTTAACAAAGAACTGTATGAAACCAGATGTGCGTCCTCCACCTTGCAAGGTGCCCCGTCACTAGTAACTGAAACAACTTTTTCTGGTTTTATATCTTGTGCCCAAAAAGATTCTATAACAGCAATGTGGATATCTATCCCTTCTGTTCTTTCAGGCAAAGATAACAATTTCACAAACTCTTCTCTCATGTCACCAACTGCATAACGCAAAATTACCACAAACCTTGCATGATTAGTTACATCTGTGCTTTCATCCAAGCACATGGTGTATGGTTTGTTTAAAAGTAAAATAAAAAGAATAGCGGCGAAAAAAACCGAAACAAACGTATATTAACAAATCGACGATGGCATCGTCGATCCGACAAAATGGCCGTTTTAAATCGACGATCCCATCCTTGGCGGTGTGGCCATAACTAAGCTGTTCCATTTTCAGAAAATGTTCGCGTGCCCACAGAAATGGCTCTGCGTGCCAGCTGTGGCACGCGTGCTATAGGTTCGCCATCGCTGTACTAGAGTATGTAGGCCTAGGCTACTAAGCTACCAGGGAGAACTGTAAGCCTGTAATGCTCATAGGTCTATATTGAAATTTGTAAGTGTCTCTGGAGAAAAATAATAAAAAAGAGATCCTAAATAATGTCGAAAATAATTAGGCCCTTTATTACAACTAAAGGTTTCATTGCATATTTAACAAAATGTTCAAGTACACATTCAAAGAATATCAAAATTAAGGGCGCCAGCGCCACGTGAGATTGTAGGAGGTTTTGGGTATCTCCTCTTAGCTTAATAGTAAGTTAATAGCAATAATTTAAAATAATGGCGTAATTGCCAATTTAATTTAAAATTTTAATATTAATCGGGCCCCCTAAACTCTTGTGGACCCCGGTACGGCGTACCGGCTGTACTCCCCTCTCGTGGGGCCTGGCCTACATAGAACAGCACACGTGGACACAGAGAGAGGCTCGTAATACTAATACTATACCAGCGGACATATTACATCCCGACATATACAATGGAGGAATGCAAACAAAGCAGTTAAACCCCAGACATATATTATATATAGACAATAAGATTTACCCCGGCACAACTATTGATTGATTAGACACACTAAGACAAGACAGGCGATGTAATTGACTTATTGGTGATCAATACCCTAATAGATAAACAAACACACACACACACACACACATAGAAAAACATAAACATCCACACATATACACATAATCATAGACGAAATGTACCAAGACATGTACAATAGACGCCAACACACACGAAATGCCGGCAACCGCTTTCACAAGTTTTAATGATTGAAAACTACCAATCGACAGAGTTCCCAGAATCACTGCCCTACGTGGACAAATACACACACAAACCCATTGCGGTGGAAACATTTAGGAGGAATAGTCAAAAGCTAAAAATAGAACGTGGCACTGCTGCAGACTTGCCACATTGTGAGACAGGCTTCTGGTAAACATTGTGGACGGTAAATGATTTCATTTTCCCCTTACTTGAGCAGTGAATTTCGAGTGAATGATTGAATTAATCTATTAGCTCATAAAAATTGTCTGTTTGTTTTAAGTACAACATTTCGTTGATGCATTCTTACTGAAACTTGTACATAAAACATTTGAAAATTGGTTCTCCTAAAATGTTAAATTAGAGTAAACGTTTCTGATCAGACTACTAGATTCAAAAGTGACATCCCTTAGCGCCCAGGATATTACTTCTGAGGTAGCGCGCAGGGCTTACAATGTCCCTAAAGTAGAGATACGTGGAAAGTGGGTTACCCGATTCACAAAAAAATCAGCAGGTCGAGCGCAAACGTTTCGCACGGTGATGTCATCGTGAATTGATGTTTGGCCAAGACTTAAGTATGCACATGTGGGGAGCAATAAATGCACAGCCCCAAATTGGGCAATGATAACATTTGGTCGCGCCCCAGTTTCTTCCGTCACCGTCGGACAATGGGATTGGGTTGCAGACACAAACTCCCAGATGCCATTTTTCCTTGATTAATGCTCAGTAAACGTCAAACTCAGAGAGAGAGAGAGAGAGAGAGAGAGAGAGAGAGAGAGAGAGAGAGAGAGAGAGAGAGAGAGAGAGAGAGAGAGAGAGAGAGAGAGAGAGAGAGAGAGAGAGAGACAGATTCTAGACTAGAGACGAAAATTCTACAAACCAACGCTCTGTCGCCAGGCCATCTGTAGATCCAGGGCCGGTTCTATCGATTGCGGGCCCTATGCGAAACGGATTGCGCGGGGCCCAGTCTATGTAGGGATAAGGATAATAAGTGAAAATTAAGATTTTGTAATGGAAAATAAATTCGTCTTTGCATTGTATAAATTATTTACTAAGAACAAAATCACGATCAAATTAACTTTACTTTACTAGCTTTGCGTGTAGCGAAGTCATACAGTATATCATCAAAAATCTCATTTCCATATAGATCACGCTCAATAGCAAGAATTGCCAAGTTGTTCAATCTATCTTCGTGAATTGTTGACCTCAAGTAATTCTTGATTAGTATGAGGCGCGAAAAGCTACTTTCACCAGATGCCACAGTTACGGGTATTGTTAAAAATATTCTGACTGCAACAAAGTAGCTTGGGAAAGCAGTGTATATTTCATTAGTGGACAGATAAGTCAAAATTTCTACCGGGGTTTTGGCGGTATTTATTGGTAGACTATGCCTTAAAGATTCCATTTCATCAGCTCATTCTCGCCCACATATATCTGTCGACTGGTCTGTAGATGACGTAAATTTAAATGCTTGCTCGAGGCACTCTGTAAACTTTCGTATGTCATCACGCTGAAGGCTCTGAAAGCTGACAAGAAACCCTAATAGATTGTGGTTTGATTTCAGTTGTTCAAATCTCGACTGCAAGGACTGAATTTCAGTGTCCACAATTCTGTTGAAGCAATTTATCCTGTAGTCATCTTCAGCATTTCCAGGTATGAAGTTTTCCACAGATTTATCATACAGCCTTTTTTTCTTTGACGTTTGGCTGGAAAGATTGCAACAACTTCCATGTTTTCGGCCAATTCCTTTGCTGTAACAAGAATCTGAACAAAAGTATCAACTCTCAGTTTCCTTAGTCAAGTCATCAAGTCGTTGTACGAATCCATTGCACAACATTTACTCACAAAATTGACTTGGAAGAGCACGTCGTACCATAACACAAGTGACACTAAGAATTTGTACTGCTTCAATGTTTCATAAAGTGTTTCTGCTTCGCTTTTAATTATCGCATTCACTATCCTATTCAGCTAGTTTATCGAGTGTATCACAAATTTCAAGCAATTTATTACGAAGTGCTTTGACACTATCTATTCTATATTCCCACCTTGTTTCGCACAGAGGTTTTACAGATAGATTGGAAACATGCTTTCTGAATAATGACCCTCTCTTTGTAGATGTTGAAAAGATGATGTACACGCGTTGTACAGTTCCAAAAAAAGTTAACGCATCAGTCATCAGGGCATGTTTTGACCATGTCTGCTACAACCAGATTGTAATTATGACACGCACATGGAGTAAAAAATGCTCTGCTGTTAATATTTAAAAGCCGTTTTTGAACTCCAGAATGCCTTTCATGTTGGCACCATTATCATAACCTTGTTCACGAATATTTTGAATATATAATCCAAACTTTGCCCAGCTCATTCACTAGTACATCGCATAAGTCCTGTCCAGTAGTACTTTCCACAGGAAGAAACTTGATAAAACGTTCATGTACAACCACAGACTCTTCCACATTAACCCCATCTGATACATGCCGGATAGTTAATGACATCTGCTCTTTCTGACTTATGTCTGGAGTACAATCCAATATTACTGAAACATACTTTGCGTTCTTGATGTCTCGAAGGATAGCATTCACAACATCATCAGCTACTACAAAAATGAGCTTTTTTAATCTTCTTCCCCAATGTAATGATCATGAATTTCTGCATTGGCAACACGTCGAAGATGTTCCCCCATTGCTGGATCAAACTTTGCAAGTAATTCTACTAGATCCAGGAAATTTCCATTACTTCTCCAACTTTTTCAATGGGCCCTCTGAAAGCTAAATTGCGCTCCGCTAGAAATTGTACAATCGCAACTAGTCTTTGAAAAACGTGATTCCATCAAGCATCTCCTGGTGAATCTTGTCAATGCCTGTTTTTTTTACTCATTCTTGCTCCAGCTTCACGGCAACTAGTCATGGCGTCTAAATACCCATGCGATTTTTCATGTTCTGCTAGCCTTGTGGTACAGTTTGCGTCTGTTTGCCAGTGGTCAAATCCTTCATTTACAAAGGAGCTTTTTTGTTTTAGGCGACAGTAGAAACAATAGATCTTGTCTGCTGATACAGAATATATCAGCCAAGGACGCAAAATACTTTCACCATTGGATTAGCGCGGGGCCTATGATAGTACGGGCACACTGCGGCCGCATAGGTTGCAGTGGCCTAGAACCGACCCTGCGTAGATCACATCTATTTTCAAAGCGAGTCTAAATTACAATGAGTTTCTTACAGCTTTAAGTATGGAGCTGGTTCCCCCTACTAAATTTGGCACCAATTCCTATAAAATATTGTCATTTTTTAAAACCACTACTTTAATTCTTTCCTTTAACAGATGTTTGAGGGCCTGTAGTAAAAGTATTAGGACCACCCATAAAAGCCTTAAGCAAAGTACTAAATAAATAAAGTATTCCTATCAGACAAATTCCGTCCACAGGGCCAGTGAAACATTCTCCAGCTTCCCCAACCACGGCAGGTTACATTGCCAGCGCAATGCCCAGCCGCCTTAATAGAAACTAAGGCCTCAACAACAACACAATTATTTAAAAAAATACTAATTACAAAAGCTAAAAATAGTAAAAAATATTGAAGGTCATCGCGTGATTAGTCCATTTGTATGGCCGTTCTCAATATCGAAACCGTGGCATCAACATTTAGATCTATAGCAGCGGAGGTTTCATTAATAACACTTCCATCTGTCGAAGTTTAAACGGTTTCCACGGGAGTGAGAGAGTTAATGGTTTTTCTATTTATTTGAAAGGGCATCATCACACAACACGCATCGTTTAAGACTCACACATTCCCTCCCCTTCCCCACTAACTTCTAAATAAGTTCTGCTAGCGAGCGAAAATGTAGCCAGTTAATGAAAATTACACACCAAGAAAAGCCACAAAATTAAAAGCCACAGACACTTGTCGGAATTTATATATATATAAATATTATATGAAGTATATGCTCTTACACCCTTGGAGCGTGGGCCATACAAAAAACAAGCATAGAGTCGGGCCGGATTTGACCGCAGTTCCTGATTCCCAGTATATATAATATATATAACTAAGATAGAAAATCTTTTAAACTAAATCATTATTTGCTGCTTGAGCATTAATAAAATCTAAAAATATAAAATTAAAAACAAAATAAACAAGCGAAAGTATAGGTAAATTTCTTTTCAAATTTTCTGGTCAATTTTAGCCAGGCAAATATTTGCAATCCAGCTAATAACATTTGTCTTTTATTATGATTGGTTTACAAACATCTTCCCCCACAAATTACAACAACAAATATACACAACAACAAACTAACTAAAGTATTTACAAATCTGATTGGATTACATTTTCTCCCAAGTGTCCGTGTTTGTAAGTGTGTTAGTGTGTGTGTGTCCATCAAATAAATAACTTAATTAAAGATGTGATTGAAAATATTTTTGTTACTAACACTGAAGTTATTTAAAGGGCGGAATAGTGTCATATAAAAAAAAAAATATTTATCCAATATTTCTTTACATTTTTTTTCTCCTTCGAAAATTAAGTGATTTTAACACCATTAAAGGTATTTGCATTCTTTTCAAAAACTATTTATCCAATACATGTATGTTTACACTTTGTTCTCTTTCGTAATTACGCAAACTGCTTTAGTCTAATTTAGTGATTTTTAACACAATTGTTAGGGTATTGTTATTCTTTTGATGGCATGTCTAAAAATCAAAACCGTATTTAAATTCCCATTAAAGTTGGTGAGTAATTAGAAGGAGCGAGGATCCTCAAGTTAAAAGAGTGGATAGACCTCTTCAGCCCGACCTGGCAGGATGGGGCACGCACCTATTGTGCGAGAATCATTAACACTGGACATGCCTAATTATACGGTTATATTTTTGACAATTACTGTTGGAGCTAGCCTCTTTTTCGACTGCTTGCTAATAGTGTACGTCTTATAATAAATATATTTTTGTTTCAAGATTTAAATGAAAATGTGTGTTTAAGAGAGAGAGAGGGAGAGGGTTGGGGGTATGTTCTATGAACATTTTAGAAAGTTACACCCAGTGAAAACAACGCGCATAGCCGGCACAAGGGAAACAACACTTTGATCAATCATTCCAAAACATGGTCACATCTGAATTACTGCCCCTGGTCGGGGGGGGGGGCGTGGTGGTGTTGGCGGGGTTCCATGGACGTCAGGGTCATGGGTCAACATCCAAGAAACTCGGCAACGTTGTTTAAAAAAATAACTTCCACTCACCCCCTTCCCTCCATATCCCAGCCCCACCCCTTCACCTCTGAATGACAAATCACACTAACATTCCGCTAAGTAATAGCCAATCTATGGCCAATATTAGTGGGGAGGAGAGAGAAAAAATGAGGCTTGTGGAGGAGCTCGGGGTCAAGGCCGAGTGGCCCCTGGCGATCTATCGGCATTGACCTTTTCGTGAAATAGCATCTCATTACGTTACCTCGAGCTAAGTAAGAAAGATCACTACTTCACTTTCCAAGCCAGACACCGCTTATGGTCGCGTGGGAACTGAATAATACTTCTTCGACCAAAGCGCTCGGTTCAAATCCTTTCTGAATCCCCTCTTTCGTCCCACAGTCTTTTAAAAAAATGAAACCACAATTAAATTCCACTAGGGCTGTACCGGATAGTTATATAATATACACTCCATCAACATTAGGAATCTACTAAGTATCTTTCTTACAGGACCAGGCGTTTAAATGAAATCGACTGAACGTGTTTCCCCATGAGTGCATCCCACAGAACTGTCCACCAGTGTAGTACGGACAATGACTGATTGGATGATTGGGAAGGACAGAGGGCGGCCCATCATTGCATCATGAGCGTGGCGGTGCGATGGGTGCCCCCCAGAGGAGATTAAACCGATTAGTTGCCTCCAATCTTTCTAGTTTTCTTCTAATTTAATTTCTCAGCTTCGAAACGTCGCATTGTGCTACATTATCTACAAGTATAATGTAAATTATGTATTTTAAATAATCAGTTGAAGTAAGCAGAGGAAAAAAAACAACAACTCAAGGTTATATATAGATCTAAGTCTGATTAAATAAAAAGACCCCAAAAAATTGAAGTGCACGTTGCAATTCAAGCGTACAGAGCCTCCTTTGTTTCACGGATAGATGCCAACTTTGAGACAACTAGCCAAAGATAAGAGGGCTGATAGCACTTATCTTGACATTACGTTTTCCCTTGGATATTAATGGGAAAAACGAAATGGATGTGACGTTTTTTTTAAATTAAAAAATCATATGATAAATTAAATTAAAGTAAAAACAACAAAATTAAAAGAATACCAAAAATATAATAAAATGAATACCACAAAATAAAGTGAACACCACAAAAAAAGTGAACACCACAAAATAAAGTGAACACCACAAAATAAAATAAAACATGTTCAATATGCGATATCAAATTCACACATATATATATATATACTTTCTCTTTCTTTCCTAATAGCACAAGGGGCATAGAATGGGTTGCATGAACTAGCCAAGAAAACCAAACAACCTCATATCATGTAAAGCCCCGCATCGAAATTTCAAGACTACACTTTAACCACGGATTTGTGCAGTACGTAAACATATTCTTAAGTATGAGACAAGAAAAGATAAACAAGGGCACTTAATTTTTGATGTGTCAATGAACAACGCACAATGGAAATAATTTAACAGCAAGTGATGTAGTGTAATGACCCATTAGGGGGTCGAAATACCATTTTTCGGGGGTCGCCAAGGACCATCGGAAAACACTTATTTTTGATAGTCTTATTGAGGCTTTCCACAACTACATGTACAGCACAGTACTCTTCGATAGCGCCACCTCAGAACCCTCCAGTGTGTGGCGGGGTTAAACAAGGTTGTGTACTGGCACCAACCTCTTTAGTCTAGACCAGTGGTCGGCAACTTTTAGATAATGGTGTGCCAAAGTGGGATTTCTAATTCATTCAGCGTGCCAACAGGCTAAAAGTCACCCTGCTTTAGCACACTATTTCTAATAGAAGATACTAGAATACATTTTTTAAGAGTCTTCCGCGTGCCATTGAAAATCGTTCTGCGTACCAAGTCTGGCACGCTTATCGTAGGTTGCCGATCCCTGGACTAGACTATTCCTCTTTTTTTTTTTTTACAATCTTCAAACCTTAAAAGTAAGGCTGTTCAAAAATTCTGATTGTGTATAACCTGTACTATGGAATGTGCTAATAAATGAAGTAAATGCGTAATAATGAAAACAAGCGAGTAGCTAAAAAGGTGTTTTAAAAATTACATTTTTAATGTCAAAGCCTTAATTAATTGATTGTTCATTTTACGTATTTTTATCAATTTGAGTACCGTTACTGGTATACGCATTTACAATATATGTATCTTTTTTTTTCAAATGCATATTGTGCAGTTTACGCAAATCATTGCCCCAGAGACTTAAAATTTGGATATTATCTCCCTTGATTAGATTTAGTAAGCATTTGTTTAATTAGTATTTTTTTAATATCGGGTTTGCTCACGTTGATTTTCTTTTACAGAAATGAAAAGAATATGGTTTTAATAATATAACAACATTATATGTCAAATCAGAATAGGGGTCAAAGAACCAGTTCATGGGCGTCGCTTAATTATGTTCAATTTGTAACACTGAAAATACACCCTGCATATTAGATACTTACATTACATTTTATAGCAGTAGCACATTACAGTTATAAGGTAGCGACGAAAATAAAGTTTATGGTTGGGGGTCGCGATAACGTAAAAAGCTGTATGAAAGGGTCGCGGCATTAAAAAGGTTGGGCACCACTTCTCTATAGCAAAGCTATCTTTCAAGCAAGCACATTATTTTAATACAACATTCTCTATTGGCCTCTATTTGGGAACGTCACAGCCAAAAAACAACAACACAAAAACAAAAGAACAAGCAATGTGAGAAATAAAACAACAAAGACAATGAATGCTTGGACAATTTACATTCCATTTCACGTCTTCAGGCCTCCTTAATGTACACGTGGGACGCCAATAGGAATATCTGTCCATCCCATTCTTCCCTCCCTCCCCGCCCCAAAACTCGCGTCTGTTTATCCCAGTAGACCCACATTTATCACTGACCCCCCCCCTTCCCCTGACTCCTACAAGACACGGAACATCCTGATGTCGATTCTCTTCTATAAGCCCCCCACCCCCTCCCCCGGTTACAAGTAATTGTTTTCTAATTCTGCTTGCTAAATCCAGAGGACGAAGTTTATTTTACGGAGAGGGGAGGGGTAGGGTGGTGGTGGGTCAAGACGAGAGATAGATAGATAGACTGATAGACTGGGAGAGTGCCGAGTGAGTTGCAAACATTATATAAGAGATGGAAGGTCACGTGCATTGACATAAGGCTGTAGGTCCTGGTGCATTCGTTGTCACGCGGAGAATCGATGGAACCTCAACTCGTTTGAGCACATCCAAAGTAACCGCGGGGGGCATTTGGGGGATTTGGATGTACTTTCGAACCAAGTTGCGAGACTTTCATTTCATTCAGTCACAAACATACACGAAAAAGAAGTAATAGTAAACCTTGCACAGGAAAACGAAACGAAATAATGCTGGATGTTCATTCCTTCCCTTCCACCATTCTGGGGCAGCACGAACATTTCCACATTGGTCTATCTTGCATTGGCAATAGAACAGTTATATTTAACACACACACAAAGGGTAATATACGTGGGCCCCCGCGGCATAAAACGTGGCTCACGTCCCGATGTCGTCGAATTTTAAGCACACCGACTAAACCGCTCATTCTGAACAACGTTGGAAGTTGGAACAGAAGGAAAAAGGTTGTAAGAAGAGAAAACGTTTAAAAGTTAAAAAAATTCTACAGTGAACTTGATGAATGGTGTGAAAAAGGGGGGGGGGGGGGCAATTGCAGGTGACCAGACTGATCTATGAGCTGACGAGAAAAAAAAATGTCCTTATTTATCAGCCTCCCTCCCACACCCTCTAATTTGTCTATCTTTCAAGCCATCCATTCATCTTCATTTAGGAGTGGCCACAAAGTACTGGAGTACAGATGGAACGGACGGAGTGGTCTTAGTAGGAGGGGTAAAGGGAGGGGGAGTCATATTTGATCCAATAACATAAATATACCATTTCAACCAAGCAGACGATCTATTGCCGAGATTGTGAAACAGCATTTTTTCTTCTATGAGAAATAAACATACCGGTACACAAAAAAAAAGGGGGGGGGGGGGTAAAAGAAAAAGAGAAAGAGAGGAAAGAAATACTTTGAAAAAGAAAAGTTTCCGAGTATAAACGGATAACGTCTGAAAGAGAAGCGAAGTTTCTTTTGATTGCAGAATCCGTAACGAGCCGAGCTCGGCACAACTTTCTTGTGTTGCAGCCCGGGTCACTCGGTGCAAGTCTCGCGGTTTACTTGTTCCACCATCAATGTTTGTTTGACCCGTCCCGACCAAATCACACCCTGAAATCATTTTTTTTAAAATCTATTGTTGGCAAAAAACAAGATAAGAGACCTTCCCCCCTGCCCCTTCCACGCATCTCAAGACATTTTTTTTTAAAGTTGTCTGCAACACTTGAAAAGATATCAACAACAGCCAACATTAATCTTGATCTTCTGTGTAATCGTGGACAATAATAATAATAACAACAAACTATGACACACTTGTGTCCATGAATAGACGAAAACAAAAATTTGTACAGAAGAAACGGGGGAATCCGGTGCATCAGTCAAGGGAAATGGATTGTTGCCGTGAGAAAGAAAGGTTGTTTTTTTTGGAGGGGAGGAAGAAATACATCATCCTATTGACAAACAAGCTCTACGGATGATCACTTAAATACCGGATCACGCTGTCCGGAGAGAAAAACACTTCTTGAAGAAGGTGGGAAGGGGGCAATGAAAAAAAAAGGAAGGGGGGGGGGTAGAAGACACGAGACAAATGGGCGCTCCTGATGTCAACCCCCGAAATGTCCTTCCTTGAGGCGAAAAGCTTTGACAAGAGCTTCATATCATTTCCAGCATCTAGCACGACGCCCTGTCCCGGAAATTAAAATACACATTGCGGAATATAAACAGTTATTGTTTGTTTTTATTGTTTCTACGTTTCCTGCTTGTTGTTGGTTGAAATAATACGTCTTTAAAGATTTGCATATATACATATATATTTGGTGTTTTCGAGGGGCATTAGAAAAAGGAATAAGTTATGGGGGAGGGGGGAGGGTGAATGAGGCCAGCAAATGCCGGATACCAGACCCGCTCTCTAATGACACGACGCACGTTGGTGCATGCCTCGGACTGTAGGGATACAGACTTCCGGCCCTGTGAAGAGACGAGCTCTTCTTAGAGCGTTGTAAGCCCTAAAGTACTACTGACGCCGATCAAATTCAGCCCTTAGAATCGTGCATTGAACACGATGGAACCTCGCACAACAGAATAGATTTATATACCAGCGCAGTGATCCAGGTAGGGAGAAAACTTATTCTACAGAATACAGCATGGAATGAACCGCCTGACCCGTGAAATCGCTGAATCCCGTAGTATGCCCGGGACACGAAAACCTGTGCACGCTGCTTCATAGGTCTTAGAAATCGGTCTGACAGGGACACTTAATTGTACAAACAAAGCATAAAGTGGAACACCTGACAATATTATTATGACTGACTTGTATTACAAAAGATTGACTTGTATAAGGGGCAAGGGTGTTAACTCTCAGCAGCAATACGGCCCATTGCGAGAGCCTAAAACAAATGTATTCGTGCAGTACTTAAAGTTTAGACACTCCTATACAGAAATATAGTCTAGTTTTGCATTTTGATTAGGCCTTTAAAGGATGTAAGAATGTTGGCTTTCCTGATTCGTTCAGGTAACCCACCCGTGCCAGGATATTTAATTCATTACTAATTTACATGTAATAAAAATAATTTTAGTTCTTCCATTGTGTTCAAACTAATTTAAGTTTTTTAATAATGTGTATGATAATGTGAAATTGTGTGTACACTTTTCCAATATTAATTTTTCTATGTTAACCTTTGATACATGAATAAAATGTTGAAGATTGAAGTTCTTTATTGTGTACGGAATTTGACAGCACATCGAGAGGAGGCTATTTATCACAGATGAAATCCCTATTCATCATTCACTACTCCGTTAATCCTACATATTTCTTGTATGTGGACACACATATAGTGTACAGTTGGGATGTTCCCTTCGTGCCAGAGATTTCAGAGCTTCAGAATATATTATGTATTGGTTTAAAACAGGTGGTGAGTGATGCAGACCTGCCTACCCGTACGCTTTGGGCGTATTTTCGTACGCTTTAGGATACAAAATACGACTGTTACACCAAGCGTCTTAAAAATACGACTTCTTGAATAAAAAAATATGATTTTTCTTTTTATTTCTTTTCTTTTCGGTAATTAGACGATCACTAAACCGCAGTTACATAAAACCGATGTTTTGATTGGTCAAAAATGGATATTGTCTGTTTGAATACCTAACTTGTTACACGGCGCGGCGACCTTGACCTGGTATCCTTTTTTCCCTCTCTCGCAAATGTCCTAATTCGGCGATCAAAAGTATGGTTGACAGCAAACTTACACAGCGTGCACGAAATCATGAAACAGATGACGAAGAAGCTTCCGAGTCTGCTCCGAGTAAAAAAGCGAAGGTGTATTCTGCTCGGAAGCAAAAGTTTATAAATAAATATTCTATGAAATATAAGTAGCCTACTTGCATGTGTCATCCAAAAGTGACACATCGGCTTATTGCACTATTTGTCATATCGACTTACTCGGTGGGACACGGAGGGCTCTAGGACTGTAAGAGACATGACGAATCGGAGCCGCACCAGAAACTGGCTGTTGAGAAAGAAAAGTCTAGGCCTACACAAAATATTAGGTCTTTTCTTGTGAAGCTTGAGCCCGTCGCTGGGGAGGAGCAACTTCAGCGTGATGTGACTCGTGCAGAAGCAATGATTCGCAACATCATTGTGGACAATAACTTGTCGCTGTCGTGCTCTGATGTGCCGACAAAGGCTGTGGCGTCGATGTTGACTTGTTCATGCATGCAGAAGTGGCAGGAGTCAAATTGCAGGAGTCTTGCAGGTCAGCAATCTGGAATTCATCATCAACAGATTTCCTGTCCTGGTCGCCAACACCTCACTAGACAAAGTTGCTGAGCAGGTCTGCCTATATCAATCTACTGATGTGTCAGAGTGCATCAAGGACAGAATTGGTTTTCTATTGCTGAAATGAAGCATGAAGATACTGACAGCTTGATGTTTGAAGACTTTGAGAATGTGATGCTGGGGCTTCTCACCATACCACACAGCAGTGCCCACTGCGAACGTGTTTTCAGCTGTGTCAGGAAGAACCGGACACCACAGCGTTTCTCAATGTCTGACCAGACCATGGAGAGCCTTCTGGTGCTCAAGTCCCGGCCAGTGGGCATTTTGGAGTCTGTAAAGGCATTTAATGATAAAGACTTAAAACTGCCGAAAGAGGCATACTACCACAGTCTAAAGAAGCATGACCAAAAAACTAGCTGAGGTAACCAAATGGAGGAGGACAGAAAAATTATTGAACACACACCAGCCGACTGTTTCGTTAATATTTTCAACATACATTTATTAAAGTGTGCTGAAAATACAAAACAGATTTTCTTTGCTTGTTTTAAACATTAAATGAAACAACTGTTTTAATTTTAATGACTATTTTTTGAATAATTGGTGCGATAGATGACAATTATTATTGCATAGTACACTTGACCTCGGAAAAGTACACTTTAGCCTTCTCACGAATACTCCAAGCGTTTTTCCAGGGTAGACAGGTCTGGTGATGGACGTGACAGAGAGAGAGAGAGAGAGAGAGAGAGAGAGAGAGAGATTTTTAACTCGTCTTTATGACAACAACACTGGCTGGAACAACAACAACAAACATATACTCGTTTAAGAGGTTTGCTTTATAAAGCTGTCTAGTTTAAGATTCTCAGCCTAATCAAAGTTAGGTCGACCAAGGGCAATATGCTATACTCGTAGATCCGATCACATTGGTCGAAAAGATAACGTTGGGATTTTACCGATAACATTGGCTTCTAACCGATAAGTAACATCGTTATCCAACCAAAAACCTGTGCTATACAGTCGATGCCAGTGTTATCAATGCTAAACCCATGCAATGTGAGCATGCTAAATATAATAGCACGGAAATAAGCATTATATAGAAAATAACCATTATTATCATTATATTATCCAACCAATGACTGTGCTGTACAATCGATACCACTGTTATCCAATCAATGTTTGTATTATATCTAGCCGATAACAAAAAATTATCAATGTTTAATCTAACCGAAAACATTCTGATATAGAAATGACAAATTAACATTTAACCAAACATTATATGTATAAATATAACATATTGTAATGCATTATAATTATATATAATATATTACATGCACATATTGTGTTTTGGGGAATATGCGAGTGAGAGTAAATGTGTGAGTGTGTGAAGCTATTTGTATAATTTTAAATGTGTGATTTGTGTGTGTGCGTTTGTAAGACAGAGAGAGAGAGTGGGAGAGAGAGAGAGAGAGGGGGGGAGAGAGAGAGAGTGGGAGGGAGAGGGAGAGAGAAAGAGAGAGAGAGAGAGTGGGAGAGAGAGGGAGAGGGAGAGAGAAAGAGAGAGAGAGAGAGTCGATCGTCGAGACACAATTAAACTCTCGAAAATATTCTCCTTGTTTACAGAGAGCGCTGACCACTTATGACGTTTCCAATAAGATGTTGACCCAAACGTCCGAAGGAGGAGCCGCATGGAGTGTGTCCGTCAACATGCTCGAGAAAAATCAAGCGGCAAAACATCGGGGCCGGATGACGAGAAAAGCCTGTCTGTGTGTATCTCTTGTCGCGCGAGACCGTCGAAATGATGTTTGCTAATGAACTTTTCTGTAGCCGTTCTCTACACAAACACTGTGGGAGCTTGCAGGGGTTTTAGCCACTAACCCTTACATACACTACAATGGAATACAACGTCAGATTCTGACTCTGCGGATTTCTCTGCGGTTGATTTAGTGTCGGGGTGAAAAAAAATATTTTTGAGAGTTGGATATGAATTTCATGGAAGTGTGTTGAATGTATTTTTTTTTTGTAGACAACTCAGATGGTAATGGCATGTTGCAAGATCCGAGGGCCTTGCGATGATGACATCCTTAATGACATCAAGGAGTGGGCCGGCTTGTTGTCTCTTGCAGATTCCCAGAAGGACCGAGACGAATGACATAAAATCATCCGACTGTCAAAAAATGGTGTCCCAATGACCCTCACTCGGGTTATGGGATAGGCGGATAGCTGAAGGATGTGTAAATAAAGCCATTACACAATATTTTAGCCTGTGTTACAGTCTCAGTTGTGTTTAGCAACGTGGTTAGTCTTAGAAAAATATGAGAAAAATGACAGTTAAGATTTATTTCAGATTTAGTATGAGATTTAGGTTAGACTATTAAAGTCATAGTGAGGTACAAAAGTTTGCACAGACCAAGCATTATTCCTACAATATTACCATCCACCCTTTGTACAGAAAAAGAAAAACAACAACAACAAAAATTATGTTCTCTGAGGTCTTGAAATCAATGCAACCCTTGCAATGACATACTTGAACCTCTGGACTTTCATTGTGATGAAGGATTCGAAGAACAACGCAACATCAACGACAAGAAGAAAGGGTGCTTCATATCTTCATGCTAATCCTTATCTTACAACAAAACATTTACCTAATTTTTTGTCTCTTTAAAAGCCCATGAATAATCTCATTAACGTAAGCAGAGAAAACTAACTCTGTCTCAAATCATTTTTTGGAAACATCATTTCATGTAATTGCCTTAGAATCAAAGATGAGCAGCTCGGTATTTGTTAACAATCGTCAACCATCTCCACTCTCCATGTACTGGTCGAGATTTTAGAAATAGAAAATACAAATATGATGAAACGGAACATCTCGCATCAGCTTATTGACGAGATCTTCACTTGTTATCTGTTTCTTAAAACAATACATGCAAACGTCAACGCAATGAACAATACTCTATAAATTTCGTTATGGACTGTCTCTATGATGACTATTATTACGACTCGTTAAATCGGATTCAATGAATATAGTTGTATCTTTATTAGAAGTCTATAGATTCTGCTAATCTGTAGCCCAAGCTAGGGGTTCCTTGACTGACAGGTCTATGCAGTAATGTAGTTATATTCGTGATAATTATCTTCAACACCTTTCTCAACTATGATAGATCAAATAACTCCAGTTGTTGAATAAACAATTTTATTTAAATTGTAGACTCAATATAAACGATCAATAAATGCATCAACTGATGGCAACATAAGTATTTCATTAAATGGCATATAATATACAAGTATCAATATAGCGACTTCACTCTACAAACTTTCAAACTGAACTAACTCTAAGGAGGTGGGGGACTTTACAAAGAAAACTATCATCGAAGATTCTACAGGGTCTTAATACGCATTTTAACCTCTTGCTCTCTAGAATACTGCGATCCAGAATTATCCTCCAATTTCCACGGGGTTGGACGAATTATTTTATTTAAACTGCCCTCAGGGCATAAAGGTCAAACCTTGGACTCTAATACGCACTTGTTAATAGGTCAATGCCTTATTACGTCATTCATCTATGACCGATATTCGTAACAATTTAAACAACAGTCGGCAAACTTTTGATTCTACTATGCCAAAGTAAGTTTTCCTATTCATTCAGCGTGCCAACAGCTCAGTCATCCTGCTCTCTTTTTGTAGAAGACTTTGTCTTTTTAGAGGACTTCCGCGTGCCATTGAAAAAACTTTGCGAGCCGAGACTGGCACTCGCGCCCTAGATTGCGGACCCCCTGGACGACAGTATGGACATTTTGTGGGTTACACACGCCCGTCTACGTTCCCATCTAATGCACCGTGTTCCATGTGATCGTAATCTCTGCAACATTTTCAAGGCGCCGACTGGTCAAATTAACTTTTATGTACCGCGAGTTTTGAT